>OY740718.1:86499607-86664607 GCA_963513945.1 Hydrotaea diabolus | reverse complement strand
TATTTTTCCAATTTTTCACAAATTCACTACAAGCGATTATCTATGACGACCCAGTTGCCATACCTGACAAGATCAATTTTATATGTTCAAAGACGAGACACATACGACTCAGTGCTACCGGTTGTCACACAAGCCATGTAGAGAAAGAGTGATGGGTTACCATGGGGTCCTAGGGTACTTTCTATATCAATATTTGGTCCCCATGTGGTTCAATATCAATTAAATGGTTGAAACCTTATACCGCATATCATATTTTTACCACAGCTACAAGTTGAAGCAAGAGTTATCCCCCTACTGGAAAACGCTATAACCTTTTGCGAATGGCGCCAAATGTCAATTTAATTTCGACATTTTTGAAGTAAACAAACACAGAAGACCAATCAAAAAGCCATGAATTGCTTTACTCCTCCAGTAAACGGAATACTTATTTCCAATTTTTGCGCAACAATTCGTCGGTTGTGAATTTCGTCAGAGATTCCCTAGACGTCCTATACCAACTGAACAATCACTGCGACGTTTGGCCACTCGCCCAGGGCTTGCCTGTCCTGGAGCAGTCGTTTTGGTAAGAAAATTGCTGCTGTTGGCCAAGATGTCCAAGAGGAGAACGGGACATCGGCCAGACGACGTGCCAGACAATTGTGCATTAACCAGCTGACCCTGGACGATTTGAAGATGTTCCCTTACACAGTGCATACAGTACATCAGCTGGTATCTGTTGGGAGCCAAACGCGTCTAACCTACGCTGAATCCTAAGTATCTACAAAGAGGTAGACGATTTTTCTTCGAAAATTATCATGAGCGATAAGGCTTATTTCCATCTTAGCGGTTACGTGAATAAACAAAGTATTCGTTTCTAGCGCACTAAAAATCCGTGTATCACCCACGGAGAGCCATTACACCCGCTCAACGATACTTCTTGTTGAGCTGTTTACGCTAGAGGAGTAAACGGTCCTTTTTTTTTGTTGAGAAAGCCGCGGGCCAAACGACGACTGTGGACGGCGCGCTACAGAGCAATGATTACAGAATTTTTTCGTCCGCAATTGTATGAAATGTTTTTGAAAAAGATGTGGTTTCAACAGGACGTTGAAATTCTGACATTCTGAAGGAAGCATTTCCGGGTCGCCCAATCTCTTGTTTTGGCGATTTGCACTGGCCGGCCGGGCCAGATCACCCGATTAAACCTGACTTCTTTTTATAAGGTTTTTTCAAGTCGCTGGTAACCGTCAAAAAGCCTCAGCGCCTTAAAGCTCTTAAAGAGAATATTCGGCAGGAAAACGAGAACCACAAGTTAATACGTGCTGTGCTGTTTATGCTGAAAAAGGGATCGGACCCCGTTTTGTTAAAAACGCCGCTCCCTACACAGCCATGATTACCGGATTTTTTTCGTTCTAAATTAGATGAAATGGGACCGGAGAACATGTGGTTCCTACAGGACTGTGTAACGGCACACTCTGCTACAGTAACAAGGCCAATCCCAAGACAGCCGGTTCCATGTACCGGATTGACCCGAAGCAGCAATATTCGGTCAGAGCTGACTCCCCGGCACTACGTGTGCCGCTACAACTACTAAGCTACTACTACTGCAGTAGCAAGGCCAGTATCATCCAAATAATCCGTAAGCTACAGCTCGAAGCAGTCAACAAGGTTTTTGAAATTTGACGCTACTGCGAAGCCAGTCGAGTAAGCCACTTAAACTCTAAAAAAAAAGTAATTATACTTGGAAAATAATTTAGTTTTGTTCATTTATTGCATTTTTAAAAAGCAACATTTGCGTAAACCTTATTAAGAGAGGAACGAAAAGGAATGTAGAAAAAGAATGTGTCAAACTTTTTGTCAACGTCCCGAATTTCTTTGGGAAAAGGAAAAGGATTGTCAGTGGACACTGCTATAAAAAAACGTGCGAATACTTCCGTACAATGTATGGGAAGAATGTTTCTATAGCTCATTATTATTGTATGGAGTTCTGGTTACTCTGGAGGCTGTGTCCCCAATTTAATTGACTATATAAGGACGTTCATTAACTGAACAACTAAGGCCAAGAATTTGATGTAAGTCTATTAACTAAAAAGTGAAGAAACTCTGGATACTCTGGAGGCTGAGTCCTTAATTTTATGGACAATGTAGGACGTTTAATGACTGAAAAACTAAGGTCAAGATCTTGATATACTTCTATGAATTGAAAAGTAAACAAACCCCAGAAACAAAAATTTGAGATGAAAAACGAAAAATTTTGTTACAGAAATTGAGGCAGACAAGTCACATCGCATTTATAGAAAAGTAAGCCACAATTCAATTAGAGCCCTTGACACCTAAAACTAACACTAATGACAAAAGCTTTCGAAATCCTCTCCCAAAAATGTCTTCAAATATCTTTGGTAGTTTTCCTCCACAGCAAAAGCACCCACCTTCTAGTATAACAAAAATATCAATTTACAGCCAAGGACCAAAACTATAACATTCGAAACTTACGATTTGCTTGTTGCGCCTGTAACGTCTGCCCCGTAGGCTGTTGTATGAACACGCCCTGTGTACCATCCGCCTGAGTGCCCCTTATTATGATGGGATTCTGCGTCAATTGTTGCAGACCATTCGGCCAGAACGGCACCCAAGGTGCATTTATTTGCAAGGGTTGTGGAGCCCCTGTTGCCTGTTGCAGGGGACTAATGATTTGCGTAGCGCCGGTAGGCATACCGGACGATTGAGCATTCACCTGGACGCATTGCTGTTGAGCCTGCTGTTGTTGCTGCTGCTGGGTGACATTGCCGCCTGTGGCCGATTGTACGGTATTCGTGGTGGTGGTCACTTTCTGTACTACCTTTTGTTGCAAGCCCTTCTGGGCATCGACTGTATTCTTTTGTTGCTGCTGCTGTTGTTGTTGTTGTTGCTGCTGCTGTTGCTGTTGTTGCTGCTGCTGTTGTTGTTGGGCGGCCGCTTGAGTCATGGCCTGTAGGATATTCTGCTGTTGCTGCTGAGGCGACTGCGAAATGACATTGACCGGTGAGAAGAGTAGCGTCTGCTGCGACTGACTGGAGGGTATGGCATAAGTGGTGCCGCTGGGAAAGGCCGTATTACCACCAATGGTCATCTGTTTGTTATTCTGTGTGGTGGCAATCATTTGTGGGGCCCCGCCCTGGAATGGTTTGCCAGCGGTTATGACTTGTATGGGCTGTTGTCCCAGACCCGACTGGATCAGATTGCCCGGCAGCAACATGTGCGGATAGAGGAAGCCCGTGGACGGCTGCATCAGTTGCACCGTACGTCCCTGAGTCCAATCACTGGCTGTGGCCACCTGACCGGTGGTAGTGGCCAATTGCATGGGCGACATGGTACTGATGGTGGTGGAATGCTGGGGCTGCATGCCATTATTACCGGACTGTTGGTTGGCCGGACTATTGGGGCCAGCACCGCCATTGGCATCGGCGGCCGCAGCTGCCAATTGCATTTGCATCTGCTGTAGCTGGCCCTGGGTGGCGGCATCTAACATGCCCGTGTGTTTGAGTTCGGCCGTAGTGCCACCGGCTGTCGTCAGCGTGTGCTGTTGCGAGGGAAACTCCTGTTTGACTTGTATGGCCGCGAACGGCGAACCATGTTGCAATTGATGCAATTGCTGAAGTTGCTGTAGCTGTTCGGGCGATATCTGTAGTGGCACCGTGCCGGGTGCCACTTGTTGGGCTGGGCTCTGTGACTTCTCCAGCTTGAAGCTTTTGTTGCCGACAATGGAAATGGAAGTGGTGTGAGTATTTGTGGTGGTGGAGGTGGTGGCAGTGGATGCTCTTAGATTTCCTAAATGTATTTGTTGCTGTTGTTGTTGGGAATGATGGTGCTGCTGTTGTTGTTGGTGTTGCTGTTGATGTGTTGGTGGCGGGGTTGATGTTGCCGTTTGTGGGGCAAAATCGTATTTTTCGTCAAATGTTATGCCGGCCTTTTGTGCCAACGTCTCCAGACACTTGAGAGGGCGTTCGTTACTATTGCTGCCGCCGACGCCGCCGCCGTTCGCTGATTTCGGTGTGTTGTTTGGGGTTGAAGTGCTGACTTTTGAGTTTGTCAAGTGGTTTGTGGTAGTGCTGGGGGATGAAGTCGATTGCTGAGGATGATGATGATGCTGCTGCTGATTATGTTGTTGTTGTTGTTGGTGCTGCTGCTGCTGATGATGATGTTGTTGTTGTTTTTGTTCGACTAAGTGCGCTTGTTCGGCATTGACTTTAATTATTCTTATATTGGAATTATCCTTCAAGGGTTGTGTGGGCAAATATGTGTTGTTTGTTGTCGCTGTTGAATTTTCACTTTCTCTTGTGGCCGTAGTTCTGTAATTGGAGGGAAGAGAAAAAAAGATTGAACGGTTAAGTAGAGCGACAACAAAGCGGATATGAACAGTAAAGGATTTGAATAAAGTCAGTATTTTTGGCTTTTAAGTAGGCATTAATTGCGTTTTATAAGCAAATTTTAAAATTACATTTTGTGGGAATTGTAAGCAATTTTTAGAAAAAAAAGTCTACGTTCTAATTTATTTACAAATGACTAATAGAGTGTAGAAGCAAACATAAAGTATTAACCATAACAATTTTGCAATCGTCAATTGAAAATAACAAAAAATTCAAATGTTGCTCATTTTTTAAAATATTTTAAAGTCAACCCAAACGCCACTCGCCAACTAAATGCACCGCATGTTTAGGGGACATCATCTGAGTTTTGGATATTTAAAAAAAAATTCTTGAGCTGCAGGTCCTTTAATGTAAAGTATCCTTTGTACTGGACTGGTGAGAAGAAAATGTCTGATGATTTCTTTAAAATATTTTAACAGTTTCAATAAAATTGCAACAAAAAAAGAATACCGAAAATTTCAATTAAATAACGAGAACAAAAATACAGCTGAAAATGGGTCTATTAGATTTCAGATCCAAAACCACAGTGCTATATACAACCCATTACAAAGTGGACTCGTTTTGGGCCACCAAGTTGACGTACCCACGACAGCCTGTTCTATTAAGCGGTTTGACCCAAAGCAGCAATCTTCGGCCAAGGGCTGTCACCCGGTACTGCGTGTGTCGCTACAACAACAACCGCGTGCTATCTGTACGGAATTTAACAAAGATCAAATTCCAAATGCAACTACTAAAGCTACAGGTCCTCAAATGTAAAGTATGCTTTTACAGATGAGCAGAAGATGGGTTCATCTTCTCCCGTTTTGAAAAGACGGCAAAGATGCCAAGGGAAATACTTTCTTAAAGATCAAGAAGAGTTATCCTTCTAAAAGTTTCCAAAGTGCTTGTCGTAGTTCAAGGGCACTACCCGAGAGAGCTGACAGCGTAATTCACCATAGACAAAGAACAATTACAAAGTGGACTCGTTTTGGGCCACCAAGTTGACGTACCCACGACAGCCTGTTCTATTAAGCGGTTCGGCCAAGGGCTGGAAAGTAGCTCTTCTAACTTAACCCAACCTATAGAAAAACATGACTTAATATAGTCCAATTTTACCGTGGAAAATAGTGCAACACTTACGCACAATCGTATTAATTTGTGACTTCTAGAGCGGGTGTACATCAAATCGGGAGGGAACCTTGTGTGCTATATAAAAACACGTTCCGATATAGCCCGATTTTACCAGGTTTTATTTAAAATCTCTAACAACGCACTATGATAAAATTGTCCAAGCTGGGATATAATATGTGATTTCTAGGCTGACAGTATCTTTGTATGAGAGCTCAGTATAAGCATAAATCTCTTACAAAGCGCTATGCAAATTTGAGCAAGATTAAATATGTGACTTCTAAGTGGATGAACATCAAATCGGCATGAAAATTCTTTAAAACGCCTTAACTGTTAAAAATGTGTCCCTCATAAAGTACCTTACAAAATTAAAGCAAGATCGAATGTAATTCGCAGCATCTAGAACAGCAGGACCTTAAATCTGGCTGGGACTTTGTGTGGGGGCAATTCAGAGACATGGGCCGATAAGATGCAATTCCATCAAAGTTTGTTATTGGTCCCTCTTGATGTTCTTGGTGTAATTTAGTCAAAATTGAATGTATTATGTGGCTTTTAGGGCTTCAGTTTCTGAAATTAGAAAAAACCTTTCTTGATGTGAAACATAGATTGATATGGACACATTTCAACTGGGTTCGTCCTTGGTCCAAACCTTAACAATACAGAGCCCTTATCGCGAAAAAGACGTAAACGCCAATTCGCTTTTTAATTAAATTCAATAGAAAATTGTACAGCGCCTGATCCAAAAATATTTTAAATCAAATATAAATATTTACAAACATGTGACGCGCAAAATAGAAAGGGGGACCTAAGGCCAAAAACCAGTTTTGTTCAGGAGAGCCATTTTAAAGATTAGGTCCCTTTCTATTTGCGCCTAGAATCGTCGACTTCACTTTCATAAAACGCGCATATCTCTGGGAGGGAACACTTTTGGGGCAATGCTCAGATGTTGTCCACATCAAAAAAAAGAAAAAAATTAAAATTGTTTTTTTTACCCTTAGGTCCCTTTCTCTATGCGCTGTCACATATAGCAAATTCAATTGTAACGGATTCTTTCAGATAAATTTAACAAAAAGCTAAAAAAAACATCCTGTAAAATTTTCTTTTTAGCGCTTATGTCTATTTTTTGCAATTGCTGCTCGATATAGAAAGTGGTTTATACATGTGTGTGAATCGATCTGTATAATAAACATAAGGTCTATGTTATTTCATTATATGTGGTACAAACATCAGCATTGAATCATAATTTCCGCTACTTCATTAGATAGGGGTAATGAAAAAAAATGTCATTGATAAATTTAAACATTTTTTTAAAGCGCGAAATACTATTCAAGCTTAAAAGAATTTTCAGCTGAAGCTTGAATACATCCCTTAGGACCTCAGACCACAACCTAGACAGAGGTTCATAAGAATGGAAGAAAACATAGCCTTTGCCACGATTATTATCGAATAAGACCGACACATTTTGATTTTGTCCCATTGGGTATCGCCGGAGAGCCTAAACCGACTACATTCGTATAAGTTCGTGCATTGACAAAAAATGAAAGCCCACGAACCAATTGAATCGCTCTGAGTTCGATAGTTAGAAGCTGTTAATGTTGTAGACCGCCGTGGTGTGATATTAGTGTGCACGAAAATCAGGCCAAGCTCAACTATGGGTGACAACATCTAACCAATTTTCGGGGCAGGTTTCCACCTCGTAAAAGCTTCTCTATAAAGGTCCCGTTCAGAAAGTATACGAATAATACGAGGGCTGCTATATATTTCTGGCCTAATAATGAAAATGCGAATATTTATCATAAAAAATGGGTTTATTGATTTTCAAAGTATTCTCCAGCATGATTTACGCACTTTTGCATGCGCTCAAATCAATTGTCGAAGCACTTTTTCCACTGCGATTGAGACACCTCCAAAACATGGTTTTTAAACGCTTCAACAGCAGCTTCGGGCGACGAAAATCATTGACCATTCACTTTTTTCCTGATGTGCGGGAATAAAAAGAAGTCATTGGGTGCCGAGTCAGGGCTGTACGGCGGATGACCCATCAATTCGACGTTTTGGCAGGTCAAAAAGGCGCTGGTTTGAGCCGATGTGTGAGAGCTCTCATTGTTATGGTGCACAATGATTCGTCTTCTCTTGTTCGTTTTTCGAATTTCTCCGAAGACTTCAGGCAAACAAATTGTGGTGTAGCACTCAGAATTGGCCGCTCAAGCGGAACAGTCGCCACATGACCAGTTTTGCCGAAGAAAGAGGCGACCAGTTGCTTCGAAGTGCTTCTTCCTCGAACAAATTTCGTTGGATTTGGCTCGTCTACGAAGACCCACACGGTCGATTGCTGCTTTGTTTCGTGCTCATACGCATAAATCTATGATTCGTTACCTGTGACGATCTTATAAACGTCCTTTAAAGCACCGCGATCGTGTTTTTTTCCCCAAATTTCTTTGCACCAATCGACACGAGCCTTTTTTTGAGCGATTGTCAAATTGTGCGGGATCCAACGAGAACAAACCTTTTTTACGGCCAGGTGTTCATGCAATATCGTATGTATGCTGGTGGAAGAAATGCCCAAGGGGATGCCTCTATCTCACGGTATGTCACATGACGATCTTGCATTATCAGTTGACGCACGGCATCAATGTTCTTTGGCACAACGGCCGTTTTTGGACGACCTTCGTCTTTGAACGAGCGTCGGCCACGATTGAATTCATTAAACCAGTTTTTCACAGTGCTATAGGATGGCTCTTCATCGCCAAACAACGATTTCAGTTCATCGATGCACTCTTGTCGTGATAATCCACGTCGAAAGTTGTGAAAAATGATCGCACGAAAATGTTCACGAGTTATGTTCATTTTCTGCCAAATTGATTTTTTCAAGTCACTGTCAACAACTCAAATGATGGTCGTACGTCAAAGCGTTCTGAGTACGTTTATGCTAAAAATGTCAAACTTTCCAATGGAAATGTCAGATGGCCCCAGGCAACCCTTAGTGTTGCCTAGGCCAGAAATAATCTCTTTGCAGTTTATATTGCTTTGCGCCTAAAAAAAATTCTGAGGAATTATTTGTTGCTGGAACACTAAGGATATTTAGCTAATTATGGTAACGCTGGGGAAGTCTAAAATAAAATATACCGGATAATATGAAATCAATAGTACTTAGATATACTTGTTCATTAATTTTCCACCACCTAAATGTGTCTATGTCGTCCAGTTCTGTGTCGAAATACTTCTTTATTTCTCTCATCTGAAATAACGCAAGTGGGTGCAACAAATGGAATCATTAAAATTTGTAAATACAGGGTGTTCGTCGGGAAGGTATACTACTTTGTTTGTTTATAATTTTTGATTTAATGAAAGAGAATGGATCTTATATTGATAAATGTTTTATATTATGTCGGCAATTATATATGGAATACAATATCAGATAAATGTTCGACTCTGTTAGCCTCACAAATGCGAATCCATGGAGCGTATCTGGTTTTTTTTTTTGCATAAACCTTTCGGATATCCCCACAAAAAGAAGTCCGGAGCAGTCAAATCAGGCGACCGTGTAGGACAAACAACATCACCATTTCTTGAAATAGCTTGTTGTGGAAAGAGGTCTCGCATGTTAATCAAGCCCAAATCATGCAGTTCTGGCATTAAAAAATTTCCAATCATCGCGATTTCGCTCCCCATTGACAGTTACCGTTACGCCGTTTTCATTTTCATAGAAGTGAGGTCCAATGATTTCTCCGGACCGAATTGCACACCAGACTGTCACTTTTAATGGATGCAAAGGTGACTTATGAATAATAGGGTGAGGGTTTTCCATTACCCAGAACCGACTATTCTGTTTATTCACATATCCATTCAAATGAAAATGTGCTTCGTCAATCATTGTGATTTTTTCATGAAAATCGAGGATGTCATGGACGAGCTGTAACATCCTATTGACATATGTATGGCGGCGTAAATGGTCTTGTGGAAGAAGCTCTTGTGTCAACTGAATCTTAAATGGAAACAAATGCAAATCCTTGTGCAAAATTGTGGCCAAAGTTGTTCTTTGAAGACCAAGCTCCTGAGAATGACGTCGACTTGAAGTTGATGGATTGTTTTGAACACTTTCTTGAGCATCGGTAACGTTTTCAGTCGATCTTACAGTACATTGTGGTCCATGCTCGGGCCTATCAGCTACAGACCCTCCTTTCTCGAAATCATTCACTGGCATATTTACTCAAAAAATAAGTGCCAACAAGGATAATTGCAGTGCCACTAGTACGGAAAATATATTTCAATTGTTGTTTAGTTTAAAATTGTTTATCTTTCATATCTGGTCACCCTGTAGTTTTCTTATTTGCTAGCACAACTCCAACTAGAGAGTTCCAATCTCAGAGTGACTTAACATCGTTTCATTTTAAAAAAGTCCATGGTTACAGATTGAAAGCAATCGTGCTCTATTTTTTTGTAAAACGGCCTTCTTTACATCCTTTGCGAAAAGGCCTTCTACTGGTCTAATAAGAAACAACAGCGAGAGCCGACCTAACCTCACATTCACACGTTTTGTTAAAAGGATATAAAGTTGAAGGTGGACTCTCAAGACTCAAAACGTACATCCCCCTTTGCTCCGTAATTTTCCAAGGAAATCTGAATTTTGTTTATTTTAAAAATTCATACAATTAATTAGAATAAAAAAGGGCTCCGCTTGACAGTATTACCCCGGATTAGTAGAATTACCCACGGTTGACAAGTGCTTCGCCTAGCACTCCTCATTAATTTGCAACAAACACTAAAATTCGAAATGCTCAAGTCCTCGCCACCAGCCCGCAATCAGCGACGAGCGTTGCCAAACTCTTCAATTTTAACAAAATAAAAGACGCACGTTCTGCGGACATGAAACCTAATACGAGGGCGACGACGAAACCCCCCCCCCCCCCCCAAAAAAAAAGAGAAGACACAAAACAGAAGGTCAACATTAGCCTCTTCCCTCCACTGTTGAGCGGTCTTAACGCCAGCAGCAGTTTCTATACTCCACTCAAGTAGCACATACAGGAAGTGTAACCTCATCCCCCTTTGTTCCCCACCTACCCATTTTACTGAGTAGTAACGTAAAGCAAATATCCTGGCCAACATGAAGGGCGCAAACGAGTTCCAGTACTTTAAATGATAGTAAACCCCTGGTCTATGGAGATCCAAAGCCAGCCAGGCAGTCTAACACCCCCTCAATGTCGCTGGTGTTCTCTTCGGTTCAGTGTTTTCGTCCTTTCCACTTCCCTGCAAAGGGAACCAACGCCTGTTTGTGGAATTTACTAAATTACCATATTTAGAGTTTCAACTTTGCACATCCCTGCACTTACATGCGGGGACAGCGAACAATACTCCTGCAGAGTTGCGACCAAAACCAAACAAAAAAAGGGGGAATTATGACACAGATGTAAAAACAAGGATGTTTACTTTACACAGGACTTTTGCTCAGTCTCTCTCCCTCTCTCTCTCCACCTACATATCCAACATATATTACAGCCTTTACGCAAAAAAAAACTTAACACGTTTAAGTCCTTGCATGTGCGTTATTTTTTTTTGTGGTTTGTTAAGGGTTGAACAATTCGTATGCCATTCTTTCCCTTCGTATCCTTTGAACGTAGGACGGTGTCGAGTTGAAAAAGGTGGAATTTGGCATTTTCAGGGGAGAAAAGGTTTACACTGAATTTGACAGTATAGAAGAAAAGGGTTGATATTCTTCGGGGGGACATGTACGTAAATTTATTGCCATCCTGCACACTGTACCTAAAAAGGGCCTGAATTCCTTACTAGAAACCAATGTATGACGTACTTTTTGGCACCCCACTGTGGGGGTAAATGGCCATGGACGCGGTACTTACTGTCATAACTTCTCATTATTACAACTACAACCACTTAATGGGTGTCAATATCACATCATTAGTTGCCAGCTATACACTGTCTTCGCCTTTTTGCCAATATCAAGGACCTCCTCTTAAGAGAATATTTAAACTAAAGAGTGGTTATTTTCTAAACGCCGAAATAAAGCTTACCCTAGGGGCGTTTCGTTAGGGTTCGTGGCGTCTTTAATAAACGGATGCAAAGGATCTGACACCTGTCCTAACTGTGGCTTTTGGATAAAAGTCAGAATTTGAACAATGAAATGTGAAATAGTTGAATAGAAGGACTTTCAACAGTTTGAATTGTTGAAATAAAAATATGAAACATCATCATAAAACAATAACTTTACCTTTTTGTCAACATCAAGGACCTTCTCTTAAGAGAATATTTTAATTAAAGAGTGGAAGTTTTAGCGATGATCCGACACCTGTCCTAACTGTGGCTATTGGATAAAAGTCAGAATTTGAACAATGAAGTGTGAAATAGTTGGATAGAAGGACTTTCAACAGTTTGAATTGTTGAAATAAAAATATGAAACATCATCATAAAACAATAACTTTACCTTTTTGTCAACATCAAGGACCTTCTCTTAAGAATATTTTAATTAAAGAGTGGAAGTATTCTAAACGCCAAAAAAAAACAAGCTTATCCTAGGGTTGTTTTGTTAGAATTCGTGGTGTCTTTAATAAACGGATCTGGGTAAATATGCAAAGCACCTAAGCGGTGATCTGACCCATGGCCTGACTGTGAAACAGTTGAATGGATGGACTGTAAACATTTTGAATTGTAAAAAAAATCATAAAGTATTAACTTTAATTCAAATATGAAATAACTTATAAAACACATGAAATATTTTATTCAAAACAAGAAATATTTCATTCAAAACATTAAATATTTCATTCAAAACATGAAATATTTCATTCAAAAAATGAAATATTTTATTCAAAGCATGAAATATTTCGTTAAAAATATTAAACATTTAATTTTCAATGCATTCTATAAGAACGTTGTGTCAGAGAACATTGATGCCGTGCGTGAACTGATAATGCAAGATCGTCATGTGACATACCGCGTGAGATAGAGGCATCCTTGGGTATTTCTTCCACCAGCATACATTCGATATTGCATGAACACCTGGCAGTAAAAAAGGTTTGTTCTCGTTGGATCCCGCACAATTTGACAATCGCTAAAAAAAAAAGGCTCGTGCCGATTGGTGCAAAGAAATTTTGACAAAATACGGTCGCTGTGCTTCAAAAGACGTTTATAAGATAGTCACAGGTGCTTCAAAAGACGTTTACAAGATAGTTGCAGGTGACGAATTATGGATCTATGCGTATGAGCCCGAAACAAAACAGCAATCGACCGTGTGGGTCTTCGAAGACGAGCCAAATCCAACAAAAGTTGTTCATGGAAGAAGCACTTCGAAGCAAATAGGCGCCTGTTTCTTCGGCAGAACTGACTATTCCGCTTGAGCAACGTAGGAGGTCAATTCTGAGTGGTACACCACAATTTGTTTGTCTGAAGTCTTCGGAGAAATTCGAAAAACGAACAAGAGAAGACGAATCATTGTGCACCATGACAAAGCGGCTCAAACCAGCGCCTTTTTGACCGTCCAAAACGTCGAATTGATGGGTCATGCGCCGTACAGCCCTGACTTGGCACCCAATGACCTCTTTTTATTTCCGCACACCAAGAAAATAATGCGTGGTCAACGATTTTCGTCGCCATAAGATGCTGTTGAAGCGTTTAACAACCATTTTTTGGAGGTGTCTCAATCGCAGTGGAAAAGTGCTGCGATAATTGGTTTGAGCGCATGCAAAAATGTATAAATCATGCTGGAGAATACTTTGAAAAACATCCATTTTCGATGATAAATATTCGCATTTTCATTATTAGGCCAGAAATATATATAGCAGCCCTCGAACTGACTAGGTTGCCAGGCTAACTGTACAGCTGTTTCTAAACCCGCCAATTTATTTATATTATAATAATATTTTATAAATTGTATGAACAATTTAAAAAAACAAAACAATATGAGAGATTTAAATGGAATACGAACGATACTTATAAAATACAGGGTGATTCATTCATGACTGCACAAATTTCAGCAACGTACTCGTATTCTTTAGCTCAATTCATGAAAATATGTCCATCTACGACGATGCCCAAAAATGCAAGGGCGATATGAAAATATTCGGTTTGGTGGTCGGAGAGTACTAAGGCAAAATTTCTAAGGTCCGAACCAAAAGGTAGTCCTACCTCTTCACTTTCCAAATTTACATAACGAAGCCCAGAGGTCCTTCCGTTCCAAAGTTATATTTTGTGTTAATTTACAAAAACAAATAAAATGTTAATTTATTTTCGGAGAATGGAGTACATCTGGACTTTTTGTTCAGACACGAACAAAATTGTTACTTTTTGCAAAAAAAAAAGACAACTGTTGCAGTTATGCTAAGTTAAAGTCTAAGTAAACGATTTTTTTTTTAAATCTTCAGAATAATTATTCGATTGTGTCGTTTTAGTAAATACTTAGCGTGGATGAAGGAAGGCTTATATTCCATAATTACAAGGGAACAACGTATTTGTCGATTAAGAACTGAATGTTGTTTCTAAGGTTATTTGGGAGCTGAATCTAAATCTGCACTTGGCCTTTTCCTATTAGCTCGACTTTTCGCTATATACCATTGGGTCACAAATTAAGGCACCCCACAACCTATTTTAGAATAACTTGAAAACGGTTCTCCATAATCAGTTGCAACATAAACCACAACTTGCCCACAAATTATCTTTAAGCCGAACTTACATTGTTTTTAAATTTGTACAGAAGTTTCAGACATGTTGAAGTTTAAAAAAAAAATGTCATTCTTTAAAAAATCAATTAAAAGAGCTCAGTTTTGGTTCAAAAGCTTTTATTTCAATATATTTCGTATAAAATGAGCTTTATTTAAAAGAAATCAGTGCACAACTTTTGATTTGTTTTACAAATTACAGAGAAAACTGAATTGAAAAACAATTGCGATTTCCATTCAAAAATATACTTTTTTTAATAACGGGTGATCAATCTAGATTGTTTTTTCAATAGGGGTTTTTTAATTTTTTTTAACCCAAACACCTAAAATATTTGCCACACAGCTCAGGGGCGGGCAAAACAATTTTCCATTTTATAAATATTAAAACCAAAAATCCATCTTAATTTTTTTCCACCCATGAGCTTTGGTTGCAAATTGGAAAAAGTAAACAAAACAAAAAAACGTTGTAACCAACACAATGGCTTCCAAGCAACGCAAGAAGAAGAAACATAAAAAATGGAGCTGAACAAGGAAAAATTGCGATAACAAAAAAGAAATTCATCCCACATGAAGTACCTACAAAGAAGTTGGTTGGCGCATGAAGGAAGCGAAAGATAAACAATAGCCATGGCAACCTTGATTTGCAACCAAAGAAACAGAAATAAAGTATGTCAGATGATGAAGAACGACGACGAAAAAATTACCAGCAACTTTTTTACATCAACCATCAAGAAAGGGCGGCAGTAGCGGTGGTGGGACGGGGAAAGTACTATGGGATACCATAGCAATGGCATTACCTCCATGGCAAGACATGCTAAGCTTTAGAACAAGGAACGCCAGGATGATGCCGAGCAAGTGGGAATAAAAAAACCTACTACAGGCAGAGGCCAGACATCAGGTTAAAATGCCCTCAGTTAGTACATCCGTCCGTCCGTCCGCTGTGTGTTTGGGCAAAAGGTCTACACAAGAGGGTGTAACACACCAACAACAATAACATGGGAAAACGAAAAATAAGAACACAACAACAACACCATCGATGCAACAGACATTAAATAACCCCCTCTCGCCAAACTTCCACTCCTCTTCAAAAAAAAAAAAAAACACCACCGCCTGCTCTTGCTCCCATAGTGCCAACACTGCGCCGATACTCAAACGAAACATGTTTCTTTCATTATCTCTACCTTAACGCCATGCCTTTTACCGACACACCACAAAGCCGAAGAAGAAAAATTAATACAGCATATCAGACCCAACAAGACCGTCACTGCCACCGTCCTTCCGCGTCCGTCCCACCGACCATCATCATCATCAATTATACACCCAAAGAAATACCAAAAAAAAAACAGAAAGCAAAAAGCGCTACAACAACAAAACACAAACCCCATAAACTATAAAATACGACTCCATGCGAGCAGCATTTAAAGAAGTAGCATGAAAAAACACCACACGACTACAGCAGCGCAGCGGCTCTGTGGAAACCATTAATGTACGAACAAGGCAGGCGGCCGTAAAACAAACAGCAACAACAACAAGGAGCTAGTTTTGTTGCAACTCCACACACAAGCACAGGCACAAAACATAATGAAGAAAAGTACCCCGCGTACGTAGCGGCCGAAATGTAAAACGAACCAAGGAACGATCCAATGCGACACACACACTGCAACAACAAATCACAAATGTTATTAACCCAATATAGTACACGGCAGCAACAAAAACAATATATCACAAAACTCATTCCCCCTGCTTCCCACTCGCTTCCACATTCGTACGCATCGTGTGCTAAACAAACCCAATATAAATTTCCAGACAAGAGAGCATAACATATTTTATTTCTCACACCAGTATAGAGAGTAACTCTTGAGAGAGTTGATTTGGGGCATTGTATTCTCTGTTTGAGCCATGCACATTTTTTTTATTGTAATTCTGCTTCCACCGCTAGGGTTTACTTTGTGAAGTCTGTAAGAAATGTGTGTATATTTGTGTGATACTCGTTCATTTCTTCTTCCTCTACGGTCGTCATTGTATATTTTGTTTTTCAGCCATCGCTTCTCTAATTCTGCTCATCGTGGACACACATCAGAGACACTCGGCTCTGTTTAAGATTTTTATCACGGAAACACACACGCACGCACACACCCATTATTCCCAACACAACATTTGTTAATGTGCGCGAAGAGTCTGGCCATCGAAGCAGAGAAAATTTTGAAATGCGCGCGCATTTATTTCTTTTTTTTGTTATTTTATCGATTAATTTGTAGATACAGATTTTGTGTTCGGGCTCGAGGGTAAAACGTACTGGCCGTACTTGCCAAACAGCAAAAAACAAGATACAACCGCAATGGGCCAGAAAGAGACATGTGATATATTAAATTACGACCAGCGTCAAATGTGAGTGACAAGAAAGGAGAACGATGTGTTGTATGTGTGTCTACTTTGCTAGAGATGCATGCAGTGTTGTTAAGTTGTGGAGCTGACAGGGTTGCCACGTTTGTGTGCACGAATAACGTGCTTGAAACTTTTAGCATGTTACCCCATTTAAAAAATTCAAGTTGATAATTTGTTTGGTTTACAGGCGAAAACGAGAAAGTTGCTAATATTCGGCAGTCCAAATTTAAGCTAATAAAAAAATAACCTAACCTAATAAAATAAAGATAAAACTAGTGGGTTCTGTGCTTTTTTCGATAGATTAAAAATCAAGTTACGAACATTTGTCTGATTTGTATATATTTTGTAAACACAAGCGGAAATGTGGTTGTTACTAACATTTAGTCAAAAAAAAACCTTATTGCCCATTAATACAGATAAAACTTTTGGGTTCTGTGCTTTTTTCGATAGATTAAAAAAATCGAGTTGCCAACCATTTGTCTTATTTGTATAGAAAAACCTTGAAAAACTACTGTTTTTCGTTATAGTCCATATATGACAACAGCATGTTGTCGCAACTAAGTGATTGTGCCAGCCGATTGACCGTGTAAGTTCTTGTGGTATGATTGCACCAACTGCTGATATAATATCCAAAAAGAGTTTGATATTTTTATGTTTTTACTAGACTGAGGATGACTTTGATTTAGCGATATTCTTTCAGTTTTTTTGTTTGTTATGATAATTTATAATTTTAGAGTGGTTTACTCCACAAGCTTATAAGTTCAGGTTTGTTGTTGTTTTTCACAGGTGGAAGGGAAAATATCAGCAATAGTTAAGTATCATCTGAAGAGTTGTTTAAGTTATTTATTTGACCTTTTTGTTTTCTTTACAATGGTAATTGTTCGTAGGTAACTTTTCCACAAACAAATTGTAAAGAAATAAATATAACTCTAGCAAGCTGGTGTGTTATGTGCATTGTGCGTAAAGGCACAATCACTTATTTGCGCAAACAAGCTCGTATCGTTTAGGGGCTATGTATGTAAGTCTAAATTTGTACTTTCTTCGTGCATCGCAAAATTTAATAGTTTTGGTCAGGTTAAAATTTTTGCCTATTTTATTTTGAAAATAATCAAAGATCTTAGAACCGATTTTAAGCCTGGTGTTCATTGGAAAATTTTTTTATTGGTCTCTTAGTCTTTAAAGTTGCATGCTAGTATGCGTTATCCGTGGGACCAAGTCGTACTGGGTTGTGTGAGCAATTATTGCCAAAAAAAAAACCTTGGGTTAAAATTCGGGATAAGAAAATTTTTTTAGGAACGGTTAACATTGCTCTAAGCAATGATAAATATAAAAGGCAGCTACGTTTACTTTTTTTGATGATTTTTTCGGATGGAAAACTTATTAAACGACAAACCCTCCGTGAACTTCCGTTAAATAAATTAAAAAAACCGAAATTTTGTTGTCTAGGCAGTAAGTAGAGGAATTGGTGAAATTCGGCTCAGCCAAAACCCAAAAGAACGACGTCAGCAATAAAATTAAACGAAAAATTGTGTTAGCAAATATTTTTGAAAACGAACCCTCCTCTTTAAAGACGAAATTATTCTTCACAAGATGCGAAACTCATTGGTATTGGAAACTTGAGAAAGCAATCCAAACAGGTGTGTTTGGAACAACAAGAGGTACTTCAGTTCCTAAAAGACAATCAGGGCTGTCAAAGAAATCAATGTTGTCACTATTGGGTTTTTTAAACGATAAGAAAAAATGCTTTGGTGTCATGAAAAACAATGTTATCGGTTTTATCAGCAAAAGCTGATTCGAACATTGGTTTTATTTACATTCGAAATGGACAAAACCAACTTGGTTTTATGACACCAAGTGAAGCCAACATAGGTTTGCAGCCCTGAATGTATGGTTTCCTATATGATGCATAAACTTTTTTATATTGTAACCGAAAAACACGGATTTTTAGAATATTAAAAAAAATTCTAGTAAAAACGGAAAAACTTATTGATTTCTTATACTTTTATCAGTCTTTTATAGTTTTTCGATGTTTTGATACTTCTATATTCATGACCCTTACCTTCGCACAACCCTTTTATAGTATAGGAATTGAAACAGTTTCTCAAATAATAATGCATAACTGTTCGTTTCTTAAAAAAATATATTTAACATATTATGCAGAACTTTTCTGATCCATTGATTTTTTAAATACGATTTTGATCATGAAAAAATTTAACAAGGTATAAAAACTGTTAAGAATACCGCACTAACATTAAGTTATTTGTAATAATTCAATTTTTGGAATAAAATTCCCTGGCGTATTTCCAAATTCATAATAATCCTTGTTCACAAATTCAATCGAAATCCACCGGATTTCTCTTCTATCGGATTTCCGCTGTCAGATTTCATGCTAACTGTTATCAAAACTAAATGTGGCGAAAGACGAAAACATAGGATTGCTCGAACAAAAGATTTTATGCTCTAGACACGCTTAAAATGCATTTTAGTTATCTTCAAGAAAACTGCCTGCCCTTGATGATAGACGACAACCTGGAAAATCCTCCATTATCTTCCATATGTACAAGGCTATGTGTATATAAAGCACATGTCATAATATCTTGCATACCACATACAAGCAAGCATAATTTGTGTTTAAATCATTGGATTTCGTCGAGATCAATAACGACTTTCTTGCGTAAATCCGGTGGATTATGGTATCAGGTACAATTTGCCCAAGAAACCGAATGACAAGGACTACTTGGGAGGATTTTTTTTTCTTTTTTTTTGTTGTGCTCTTTTGTTTTTCTTGCACAAAATTAATGGGATTAAAGCGTACATGAAAGAGCACAAAGGCATGTGGAAAGAGTATGAAAACAAACCGAAAACAGCTGTATCGTATTTCACGCATACCTTTGGTGCATCAGCGCGAGAGAAAAAATATAAAGTTCGCACACACAAAAGTGAGCTTGTGTGATTTGGCAACCCTGTTGCAACCTCTCTGCTATCACACTCAAGCAAAATCACAACAAAGCTGCAATTTTGACGTCTGTCGAAATACAGAACACAGTGTTCGGGGGTACACCATGGCGTTGATGTTTGGGTAATTTAATCTTTCCTTATTTTTTTTTGCAATAATGGAAATGAAAAAGAAACGCAAACGTACAGAAACAAAAAAAATCAAAACACAACCACCATCAGTCAAACTAGCCAAAAAAAACATAAAGTAAGGAGTTCGTGCGAATGTGTATGGAACACACTATATGTGGTGGATGTTTCATTCGAATCCCATTTTCTTTCATGAAAACGGTAAGGAAGTTGGCGGAGGGAGTTTGGTGCGGCACGGCTTTCAGGAAACCCATTGCCAAAATGGCAAAAACAACAATGGTGATTTCAGAGTTTGCAAAGACTACACCACACACACAGACACATCCTTCCACCAGATCGTCTTGAATGCCATAATAGGAAAATTCTGATCATTGTTGAGTTGATGATGAACAAAAGGGAAGAGAAGAAACATAACAGCAGAAGTAGAAAGACAGAGCGGCGAAGCAGCACCACAATAACAAAAAAGCAAACTTCTTAAAAGCGAGTATCAGCAGCAGTTGTCAACACAGCGGGAAACTGGTTTTGTGATAAATGTGCATTTTGGGAATTCTCTAGTCTCTGAACATTTAACAGCAGACGGACGACTTCCACTTACTCCCAGAATGTATCTCCTAATATTCTTGGTTGCCTCTCTCTCGCTAGTTGTTTGAGTGTGCATGAGGCTGTAGTTGACGTACTTCACATTTCTTTCAGGTTATTCTTCTGGTTGCGTTTCAAATCACAAAAACACACAACACAGAAAAAAGTGAATTCACAACAAATACCCGAAAAAATTGCACAGTGGCTATAATCCAAACAATAACGTTCATCTATTTTAGTCGCCAGTTAGAGAAGCAACCCCACCAAATGTTGCATACTTAAAAAATTTCTATTTAACAAAGCCTTACTTAACGGACATATGTTCTTAAATACTGCCGTTGTACCTTGTTTATTAAGATGGTAACCTCTACGAGTAAAAGGATAAAGCTATCAATAGCTATTCGGCTTGATAGCACGACCTAAAACTTCGCACAAGTTTTTGCATTTTTTACTCTAAAAAGTTGAGCTTTTTAGAATAAATCTTCAATTTGGTGAAGAAACCTAATAAAATAATATCAGCGGGGGATTTCCCACCTCGTAAAGATCGAGAACTTTAGAACTAAAAGATGTATCTCTAAGCTATGAAAAAGCTTCGGAGTAGTGTCCAAAACCTAAAACCGATGTTCCGGTTTTATGTCAAAACCCGACAGTCGGTTTCTCAAAAACAGCTATAATCAAAACTTTTCGCTGTATTCTTATTTGCTGAGAACGGCGCCGAATAAATTGATGTGGGTCTTCTTTAATGCTTGTTGTACAGCGGCTGTAGCTTGTTCCCTACGGACTGTGTGCTATCAATTTCATTAAGAGAAAACGTGACTTTGATCTCTTAAAAGACTATCCCTGATGATATGTCTAACCAAATCAAAGTTGTGAACCTGAAAAACACCCTTCAATAAAAAAATATGTTAAAGCTATAACTATCTTCATTGATTACAAGATATGGCAGTTCAAAGTTTAGAGTTGAAGGAGCCTTAACTCTGTTAAAAACTTAATTAATGGGTTTTTTCGAGGGAGCAAGGCAAATATGATTATCATAACTCATTTGAGCGCGGGCTGCCAATCGTTTTTGTACAATTAGACCTAGTGTACCCTAAGAATATTTTCTGGCAGTAACATAAGTCGTGTTTTATTTGGCAAGCTAACAATTTCATTAAAGACATAAATCGCACATACATGGTGATTTATTAAGGACTGGACAAATTTCACCAGCGTATTCCTTTGGCTCATTTCATGAAAATATGTCCATCTACAACCATGCCCGAAAATGCAAGGGGGCAAAATGGCAGCGGTTTGAAAATTTCGGATTGGAGGTCGTAGGGTACTAGGGTAATAATGCTAAATTCTGAACCAGTGGTAGAAGTTTTTTTCTTCAAAATTACCTAAACGAAGCCCAGAACCTCTGAGGGCCGTTTTAAAGTTATGACTATTTGACTGAAATGCAAATTTTTTTTTTGCATATTTTTTCAAAAATGATGATGGCGGGAACGTAACCGTTAATGGTGCTCGCTATCGCGCCATGATATCGATCTTTATGCTACCTGACATTAAAGACCGTAATCTTGACGGCACTTGGTTTCAACAGGACGGTGCCACTGCTCAAACAATGTATTTTATTGAGAGGTCATTTCGAAAAGCAGCTAATTTAACGTTTTGGACAAGTGAGTTGGCCGCCTAGATCGATTGATCAAACCTTAAGACATATTTCTTTTGGGTTACGTAAACTCCAAGGTCTATGCTGACAAACCAGCTACGATCCAGGTTTTGGAAGCAAACATTACGCGTGTCATTAAAGCCATACCAATGCTCGAACGAGTCATCCAAAATTTGACCCACAGAATGGACACCCTAAGGCGTATTTGCGACCAACATTATATAATATATTCAAAAAATAAGTGTCATAAAATGCGTTTCATCCGTATCGATTTTTGCTTCCAAACAGTTGGATCATCAAATATCAGGGAATGGTTAAAATATGCCGCCCACTAGTATTTTTACCAAAATCATTTTGTTTCACACCACTGTGCACATGGGCTGGCTGCTCTGCGTGTGTAAATTCCTTTCGCAGTTTGCTAATGTTTGTTTTTGTTTTTATTCTCTTGTTAGCTCTCTAATGTCTTTCAGGGCTTAGCCGCTCTGCATGTACGAAATAATGTGCCCATGGTCGCCCTGTGTGAATGTGTGTAAACGACAACAATTTATAGACATCAGCGGCAACTCCACCAACAGCAAACAGCCAAGACCTAACACCCTGACTGCGGTTGTGGTAGTAATACTACGTACTGCATAAAGTGACCAGAGAGTGAGAGGAGAGCATGGCACCAAAATAAAGTAATAAAACCTTAAATTATGCTGAGCTCCACCGAGAATGCTTTGACGTCTTCTTCAGCAAAGTGTTGTTGTTGGCTGCTGCAAGGTACATTCTGAGCAAATATGTACGATGCGTACGAGACGTACGTTACCAACGTGTTGTCTAACGTAAACGCCAACTGGCAGACGGCGTGTGGAAGAGACGGCTAACTCTAAGCGCTGCTGTGCACGATGAGACTGCTTAAACATGCTGAAGAAAAAGAAGACGAGACTGACAAAAAAAAACAACAGCAAAAGGAGGACGACAAAGTGGTAGCATTACATTGTACGTAACGTAGGTATCGTACGTCGTTGGACGGACAGTGTTGCATGCCTGTCGGAGGCAATGAATTGGCCAACAACATTATGGTTTTCGGTTATCATAAGCTAAGTTAGCAGTACTCCTCTCCCCACGCATACAGGGATTTACCACGCACACACATATCGTCTTTATAACTACAGCGTTCCATCGATAAATTCGTGCTATGGTGATGAGCTAGTGGCGGGCGGCTTCTTAAATGTTTCTACACATTTTCAATTATTAAGTCATAATTATAGGGCATCAAGTGAGGGTAATTTCAAGATTAATTCGTGCAGATATGAACAATGAATGACAACGTTTCTGGAAAATATTGTGAGGGTGATGGACGATGCTCTCTTTCTATGTAGACCTCATATTTGGTTATATTTTTTAATGCCAGACTGAAATTCGGTTATATGTACATCGAAATTTAGTGCATCTTAGTGGGAAATACATTTACCAAAAGTAAGTTTTTAAATTATCGAAGTAAGGTTTCATATAAGCCATAAAAGCTTATAACCGACGTGCGTATAAACGATAAATATTTTGAAATTATTTTGAATTGATAGTGTGTTTTATAGAAGTGACCAAATAAAATGTTTCTAATAACAATTAAACAACACTGCGAAAAAATGCTCAGGGGGTTTGCGCTATTTAATCTAACATGTAACCCAAAATATTTTATGTTTAAAAAAACACTGCACACATAAAATTAAGTGTAATATAGCGAATCTTCCATTGTTACCAGGTTAACATTGTTCAGTTCGAGAATGTTTCTGTCCTTTCAGAATCCCTTAATATTTCTTAGCACTCTAAAGAAATAAATGCTTTTATACAGCGTAAAGGGAGGATTCGACATCGCTGGCAACAATTAAAAACTGTGAAGCAAAAAACAAATAAATACTTTTAGAACTTTCATTCAGCCGGCTAGAACGGTTACCGGTATCTTAACCGAAATCCAAAGTCAAAAGACGAATTTGGTCTAAAGCCAAATAAGAGAACCTTTCCAATTGAGATCAAATTTAAGCTAGTAAAAGAAAAATAATTACAACTCATCTTCTATTCTCTATTACATTTTTCATTCATTGTGCTTACGAATGGCTATTTTTTTATATCTGCCTATAAGATAAATGTAAGTGTTATTGTTAGTTATAAAAAAACATTTTTTTTTATTTAAATAGTTTAGTAGAAAATAATGTAATCACTTGTTGTACACAAGTTTAGAATGTGTAATCAAAATGTAAGCGCTATAGATAATTATACTGTAGAGAATATTATTGCAAAAGTCATAATATTTGCAATTAACAGCAGATGGCAATTTTAAATTGATATTTTTGAGGAAAACTGATAATACACGTCAATTAGACATCATTTGGCAGCCCATATTGAAGTTTTATCGCCAGTTTTTTTTTTTCATTTTACCAATGAAGATTGATATTTTTGAGTAAAAAGCCGAAATTTGCGATTTTTAGAAATTGAAAGAAGTTGACAAAGAATTATTTCAAAAAAAGAAAGGGAGAATATGTTTATTTGCATTCTTTTAGCATAGAAGAACAAATTCCTTTTATTTTTGTTATAGTAAGCTGTTATTTAGAAATGGATAAACTCCAAGCGATTTCTTTAAATGTTTTGTAACAATTTAAACAAAAGTAATTAGGCTAAGACGGCCATTTACAGGAAAGGAAATGAGAAAAAATAAACTACATTTTTGGTTGTTGTACAAAAATTGTATTTTAAGTGATGTTCGTGTTTGCTAAAGTAAATGGGACAATTTTATTTACTGAAAAAACTACAAAAGAACTTGTTAGGCAAAACGGCTGTTGTTACTGATAAGAGACGATATCAGTTTAGCCTGTGTAAAGCCAATCTAACAGCTGACAATATCTGAAATTAAATCGTGATTATTGTTGCAAGTTTGTTTCTAGTCCAGTAAGTCGATAACTAAAATATAATTTCTAATGAAACTAAAGCCTTGTATGCGACGATTTTACGATTATTTATGGCTTTAAAAATTACGTTTTATACAATATATTTTTAATTAAAAACGATTTTCGTTGGTTTTTGGTTGTGAGCCCTGCTTATTTATATCTATACTTCTGAAGAACAATAAATAATTCTTTCAAATTTCCATAAACAAGTTTTCAACGCTAATCATCACGAGCGACATACCCTATTTCCATCTCATTGGATAAGGGTATGCTAAATTATCGCTTTTGGGTCACCAAAAATATGCATTTAACCCACGAAGTACCAATGGTCACTGAAATACATGTTGAAAATTTACAATATGTAATGATATTGTATTGTCGGCATAGAAAGTCCTTTCCATCAATTGTTTGTCAAGTTTAGACTTTCATTTCAATCATTTCTAGTCAGCCGAAAGTTGAAAAATATCCGGCGTAAGAAAAGATAGCTTCAGAGTGCCTAAGAGTTAATGCTTTTGGACTGTTTTATTAAATGACATTACTATTGTCATAGCCACAACTTACTTGTTGAGGCTTAACAAAACACCACTATTATCAATATATCAATGACATTTTAACCTTTGGGCCTTAAACATTCGATTTCGGTCCGGTTTGGTTGGTTTTCGGTAATATTATAGTCGGAAAAGAAAAACTGTCACGAAAAAACCGTCAAAATTACCAATTAAAAAACTTTTTGCAAGTCATAAGCCAAATTTTTCCCATCTCAGACTCTTTAAACCCTTAAAGCTAAACCCTCAGCAAATAATGTAATGTTTGAAGCTATCGTCGGTGGTTCTGTCAATGTTAAGGAACGCATCATAAATCGTGAGAGAACGAGACCGTGCGCTTGTTTATCAAAACTTCTTTTAGCCCATTTTAATTTATTCATAACAAATATTACAGCCACAAAATATCCGGAGATGAAAAATGCCGTACCTTGTAGGAAAATAAATATTTGTAGCTGGTCTTCGGTCTGGTTTAAAGGTTATATAAAAAACAACAGCGCACCTTTTGTAAACTGTTAGCCTTTTTTTTTTAATAAATTTGAACTACAAAAAATATAAAACTTTTTTTTTTTTAATATGCTTGTAAAAACATTCTTATTATTCCCATACCCAAAAAACAACTTTGGAATAATGGCTTTTGCAAAATAATATTTCAGTATTGGCTTCCTCATTCGACCAAAATAGGTCGGCATTTCTTTGCGTTATTTAATAGAAAAAAAAACCGCGAAACTTATTAATGTTAAATATCAAATTTTCAGTTGCCAAAAATATATTTTAATCAGGGCTGCCATAGAAACCAATGTTATCTGTATTGGTTTTGAAAACGATAAGAAAAAATGCTTTGGTGTCATGAAAACCAATGTTATCGGTTTTATCAGCAACAGCTGATTCGAACATTGGTTTTATTTGCGTGCGAAATGGACAAAACCAACTTGGTTTCATCACACCAAATGAAACCAACATTGGTTTGCAAAAACGACAATTAGCAAAACCGACATGGTTTCTCTGACAGCCATGAATATTCGCTTTCGCTAAAACCACTTTCTTGATATTCCCACGGTTCAAAATATGCAATATTTTTTTTTAGATCAAAATCTTGGATTGAAAATAAATAGTTTTTTCACAATTTAGCAAAATACTAATCAGATACTTTGACGGGTCTTGTAGCTAGTGTGTCATTATTCCCCATTTCGATTATTATTAAACTACAATTGAATATTTACGAAAAAACAGAAGCAACTGACAGTAATAATTGCGGAACTACTTGTACTTTTAATGTAACGAAATTGGTCACTTAAAAAAATATATAAGTTATAGGGACCATGCCTCAATAAATCACCCAAAGTAGAGGTCACAACTAGTCCTATGCAAAGTTTAGCACATGTTGTTGCATTATTTTCTTTCTACAGATATTTTTTGCATTTCCATTAAATCAATAAAAATAAAAATTGTAAAATATTTCAGTTATATTCGCTTTTCACTTTATTTGCAATGACGATAAATTATAACCGGTTTAATTTTTCCCGCTGACAACAGGCCTAAATGATACACTTCCAATTTCCTTCAACACTTACATATTTAATACAATTACGAATATCTTTACATATTATTAAAATAATTATGAATATTTCGGTATAAATAATTAATAATGAAGGAAATATATGCGAACCAAACAACACAACATAAAAAACTACGAAAATTTAATCCCACCACTACGTTGATAATGCAACTCTGTGCTTTGTATTTAGACTGCACATTGTACAAAAAATTACAACTGCTGTCAAAAACACAACATATGGAGAGAGAGCAACATATACAGAGAGGGAGAGAAAAAACAAACTAAAGCAAAAGAGGAAAAAGGAAAACAAAAGCCAGAAACCCAGATACAAATGATGTGTTGTGTGTGTATACATAGAAACAACAACTACGGCTAACAAAAAACAATAAACAAAGAGACATAAAGAAAGAAAGAAAACTGAATTACAAAAACCAGACGTTTTAGGTAAGCATTACTAAAAACCTAATAATAAAGTGAAGAGTAGAAGTAGAAAAGTAGCAATTAAAGCCGAAAAAAGTTTGAGGTTTTTTTTTAAGATGAAAAAAAGAAGTAAAGCAAAATTAATAAATAAAGAAAACAAATAAAACATTAAAAAAATACCTTCTTGAATAAACTTTTAAAGCATGACGATCCATCGTTTAAAATAAAATCGGATTTAAACGAAATGAAATTATCAAAGCATGCAACATCATAGTTTTTTTTTGTTATTTCTTTTCCTTTCTGTTGTGGTGTTGGTTGCTTCTCAGTTGTTTTGTTTTCTCGGTTTCTTTTCTTTTTTAATCACAATTCATGCCTGTTTTTTCTTTTTACAAACAGCAGAAACGCACAAAAAAAAACCCCACAACATTAGAGTTCAGCCGTAAAACACATCAAATAAAATGTGTTTGTGTAAGTGTGTGTTAAACAGTCGACGAAACAAAAAAAAATAAAAAGCAACACAAAATGCGTTTTTGTTGTAGTGTTTGTAACCAACGAAAATGTTGAAAGTGTTGGGTGGTGGTGGTAGACAGACTAGAGTTTGATTTCCTTTTTGATTTATGTGTTTTTATTTTACAAGAAACTTTAACAGAAAAAGAAAAAATAGTTGTAGAGCACCTGCTTGTGGTTTAATTTCATTCGAACTATCACGGGCGTTCCGTAGTTTTAATTAAGTTTGACGACGATGATGTTGCTGACAACAGACGACTGCACTTATGTAAACTCATTAAAGATGCACATAGACTTTTCATGGCCACTGCAAATTTCAATACTTTTTTTTAATATTCTCCTTTTAAAGCTCTTTTTTGCCCTTTAGATCTTTTTTTGTTCAATACTTTTCTTTTGCTCTATTATTTAAATTTCATTTTTATGTTTCCAAACTATTTTTTTCGGGGGGAATATGATTTTCACTCTCTCTCTCTCTATGTCATTTTTCTTCTTCTTTTCATGCTTGTTCACATATACACAAATAAACGCATTCCAAAACGCTACTCTTGTAGGGCACCGCGTTGTGAGATGTATGGATGGTATTAGAATAGAAGCGAAACAACCGAACTCGAAGGCAATCAAACACGTACTAAAAGCGGCAACTCTACGGCAAATGAAACGATTTACATTAACACAAGGCAAACACACACACACACAAGAAACTGGTTATTCTACGGCTCTCTTCATTGCATGCTCTACTCACTTAGCAGTTTGTGTATACCTTAACACATGTGTGAACAGTGCCACCATATAGCAGGGCCTCTCTCTCTCACCCCTTTTAGCATATTAAATTTTCATTTCATTACGAAAACGCGCTCTCTTCCTCTACCTAACCATCCATGACAGAAATACACGCACACACATATATCCACTGAGTAATGCCGTGCTGTTTTGTTTGCTGTGCGTTCGTTCCATGCGGGGTGATTATCATGATGGAATTAAAAATATCAGCGTCTGCTTTGTCGAGTCGTTCAAAAGGGAGGTGGTGGAAGTAGCAACGAATGTTTGACGTTAGCAATGGTGGTGCTAGTTTGTAGTGTTGGTCGTGATGGTGGTTGTACGACAAGAGGCAGAGGCAGCAAGTCACCCGAAGACGAGTAGAGTAGGTAGTTTTTGTTGAAGCGAAAGAAAAAATGCCATAAAAGTTGTTGTTTTTGTTGCTGTTGTGTGTGTGTGTGCGTTTTTGTTCTCAAGCAGCTGTCGCGCAGCCAGATCTTTTAGCAACCACATTTCAACATAGAGCGTTTCTTTTTGTTTTTTGTTGCTTGTTTCCTTCTTCTTGGTGCTTCGTTTGTTGCCCTCCAACCCCCACCGCCAATTTTTTGTGTTTAGTCATCATCTTTGTTTCGTTTGATTTCATATTGTTGATAAAGTTGCTTTCATCTTTTATTTCATGCCTGTTTTCTGTTGCTGCTGCTGCTGTTGTTGTTGTTATTGCTGTCTCGGTGCGGTTTGTCGATGGTGTGTATCTGTATGTATGCATAGAATGGTGTGTGTGTGTGCGTGTGTAGAGACGACGTTTACCTTCATTACTTATTTTCGTTTCGTTCGTTTTACGCCGTTGCTGCTGCTGTCCAGTTTTTTCTCGGTAAATTTATTTTAACATGCGCACAACATACACTTGAGGTATTTTTTTTTATCATTTCATGCCTGAAATATTCAAGTTTTTGTTGTTGTTTTTCTGTGGCTAAAAGTCACACACATACACATTGCCCATTCATAATGGGCTCGTTAAATGAAATTGTATGATGTCTGTTGAAGGAAAAAAAAAATAAAATGATTACGACCCCATCGCTTTGCTGCTTTCTGTCAGCAGACCATTCATTTCCATTTGATCGCCCGTTTAAACCAGTAACGACCATACATAAATATGAAATGCGCCTGGTCCACGTCGTTGGTCAAAGTTTCCCGATAAACATACAGACCCCCGTTTTCAAGTCAACTTAACGTGCTTACGAATTAGTTTTTAGTTCACTGACAAAATATGTTCGTAAAATCAATGAAATGTTGCATTGATTTATTCCCAAATAAAATATTTTTTTTTAGATACAGCATGTCACAAAAGTCTTCATACGATGTAAAATTTGGGTCTTTTATCCAAATAAAAAGATATTGCTCAATGTATTAATGTTTTTACTTTAAAAATACAGATCTCAAAGCCAAACCAGGTTAAAAATATGTACTGACATTTTTAATCACCTAACAAACATACAACCAATTAACAATAACTTCCAAATAATAAAATGGTATCGGTTATTGTCACATTTTTCTATATGTGACGCGCAAAATAGAAAGGGACCTAAGCGTAAAAACCAGTTTTGTTCAGGAGAACCATTTTAAAGATTTTAATACGTGTATCTTTGGTTTACCATCACTTTCATAAAACGCGCATATCTCTGGGAGGGAAACCTTTTGGGGCATGGGATCGGTCTCATTCGATGTTCAGATGTTGTCCACATCAAAAAAAGCGAAATTGATTTTTTTACCCTTAGGTCCCTTTCTCTATGCGCTGTCACATATAGCAGTCTGACTCTTTGTGCACTGTTTGCTGTTTATTTTGGGCTGGCGGCATGATTGGGCCATTTTGTTTTTTCGAAAATGAGCAAGAAGCCGCCTTGCAGTTGTGATGAGCCCCACTTCACTATCATAAGACCCCAGGCAACGAATAAGCTGTACCTGTATAGCGGCCATACACTTAAGGATAGACAGTATCGCATTTAACGAGAACTGCCGGCAGTAGAGTTTTCCACCGAACACAATAAAAATCCCTCACACAGCATGCATACTAAAAAACATAAAAATTTAAGTTTTTCTGTGTTACCATAAATTTACAAATTAAGCAAAAACAAGTAAAAACTTTTTTTAATTTCGGCCAGGCCAGATACCCTTCACCGTCCCTTCGCTACTAAAGCTGAAAAAATTTCTACTTTTGGCTCATACGTCCTTCCCTTATCTCAGCCAAACATAAAAATTACTCTTTATTTGTATTGGCAGCAATAGTAGCTTAAATTTGAGTTAAAATATGTCAATTTTGACTATAAACCGTCTGTTTTGACCATGCCTAAAAGTCCGGCCCCTCTTTTAAGGTATTTAGTGCGTGTCAACTAACAGTACACATTTAAACCATTGTCCGTTCACAAAAAATTATTTGTTAAGCAAATACTCAAAAAGTGTATTTTTTATCTCATGGGACGATTTCGCCTATTTACAGTCGAACACAGCTTATGACCATAAGCCATCATCGTGCAAAATTGTATGAACCTAGGTTGATTATTTTGACCGCTATCGTGCTTTCGACAGACGGGTTCTTAGAATTTTACGACGATCAATCGTATATGTACTTATATACTTTATAGGGTGTCCGATCAATATTTAGTGTTGTAGCAAACGCAATGACAAATTTAGTATAATTTCCACTCTTCGGTGGAGGGAATAAAAATCAACTTTACATATAGATTTTTAAGACTTTTTTTACTACAAATTGATTGGTCACAAGTTGGCCATTTTCACTGGGAACCACTGGAGGTATGTATAGGGTCGGCGGTAAAAAAAAGTACTGTTTTTTTTTAAATTTCTAGTTTTATTTGAAAGGTTGAACTTCGTCATTTAATAATAGAATATACATCCGATGCGTTTTCGCTTCGCCCACACGCAAAGAAAAAAAATTTCGTTACAATATGGCCACGGCAATAATAATATGTTCTCCGCAAAAAAGTTTGTTCGTCGCAACCATAGTATTGTTTACTGAATTTAATTTTTACAATAGTATGATTGTCGCAATATTAATTTTGTTGAAATGTAACAATAGTATTATTGCCAAATTAATAAATGAAAATATGGTTGAAGCAACAACATATATATATTCTTGGTGCGACAAAAACATTATTTTTTGGGTTTTATGTAAACAATAATATGACTACGGCAACCATACTGTATGATTGTAATGTTTCTTAATTTGAGTATGCTTATTAGAACAATGTTATTGTTACGGATCTTATACAATAATAGTACTTTTTATATTTTAATTAAATTTTTTCAAAAAAAAAATGCTTTATTAAACTCAAATATTTTTAATAAAAACCCTTACGTTTTTTAGACTAATTTTTACTACTGTTAAATTAAACACTTCTATTATTTTGAATTTAATGTATTTTTATATAATTTTCATAATTCAAATCTATTGTTGACAACTTAACCTAATTCTTATAAATAATTTGGGGGAACATAGTAAAATTTTGTGTGATCAATCTATGCTTGTAGGGATCATAACATGGTTGCGTGTGAAACATTCTATGGTTGTGAGGATCATACTATGGTTGTGAGGATCATAATATGGTGGCATGTGAAACGTACTATGTTCGTGAGGACCACAGTGCGGTTGTGCATATCATAGTATGGTTGAGTGTGAATCATACTATGGTTGTGGGGATCAGAGTATGGCTATGTGTGAATTATACTATTGTTATGAGGATTATAGTATGGTTGTGATAATACTATGGTTGTAGGGATCATAACATGGTTGCGTGTGAATCATACTATGGTTGTATATGAAACATACTATGGTTGTGAGGATCATACAATGGTTGTGGAGATCATAGTGTGGTTGAGTGTGAATCATACTATGTTTGTGGGGATCATAGTATGGTAATGTGCGAATCATACTATTGTTGTGAGGATCATAGTATGGTTGTATTTGAATCATACTGTTGTTGTGAGGATCATAATATTGTTGTACAACAACCATATACCCAACAATAGTATGATGCTCTTCGATTATTGTTATTCCAACCATACTTTTTTTACGTGCAATGGGCTGAAGATTTTTTGGCAGGACATGAAGAATTTTACCGAAAAATCGTGTTTTCAGATGAAGCTCATTTTTATCTCGGTGACTATGTCAATAAGAAAAATTGCTGCATATGGGGTCCACTGAACCCACACGTGCATCGGCAACATGCCACTGTTTAGTGTGGATTTTGGGCTAGCGGCATCATTGGGCAATTTTTTTCAAAAATGGGCAAGGAGCCGCCGTTACTGTCAACGGTGAGCGTTACCGCGGCATGCTCAAAGATTTTTTGTGTCAAACACTCAAGAGGATGTCATGGACGGCATGGTTTCAACAAAACGGGTCACAAAGTCAACGTAACTATCGATATTTTACGCAGTTTTTGAAATCAAATAATTAGCCGAAATTGTGATGTCTATTGGCCACCTCAGATCTGTGTTTTGAGCCCTATGAATTATTTTCTGTAAGCAGACATTAAGGATAAGTGTAACGCAAAGCATCCAGAGACCATTGAAGTGTTGAAACATATAATCGAAGTTTTCATTAAAGAGATTCAACCCGAAACAGTCGAATATGTAGTGAAAAATTGGGTTGATCCAATGAGGTACTGCCGAGCCAGTTGTGGTAGTCAGATGGCTGATATTGTAATCCATTATTAAATGACAAAGTTCAACCTTTCCAATAACACCAGTGATTCGAAAAATAGTTCTTTTATACAGCCGATTTAAAATGTAGAATCGACCACAGTAATAAATGACTACCTTCGAATTAATTTTTCACTGTAGGGTTAGTACTTTTTGGTGCGTGTGTGAGAGAGCCATTCTTTAAAAGATATCATAGGCCGAATCTTAAATAGCCTCCTTCTTGAATTCTCTATTGAAGTGTCACGTTCACTGCGGCCTATTGAAAATAAATCCGTATTTGGTTTTGCTGTAAAATCGAATTTAATTTGAGTATCTAGCCCATATTTACCGATGGTCACATCGTTGGACTATAAGTGTAATTTTTTGTCACCTTTTTTTCTAAGAGTTATTCCTCTGATAAATATTTCCAGATGTTGCGAACGAATTAATAATTTAGGTATACACTTATTCCTTCGGTGGAAACAGATAATAGTAAAAATGCTGCGACCAGCTTTTAATACCTTTCACAGTTTGGATGCATGTGACAGAGTTTTAGGTCAAGATCAGACGAAAAAGCTTTGCATCGTACACGCAGAAAAAAACTATGGTTGGGGTGACAATATTAGAAAAGGACCATACTATTGTTGGGTATATGGTTGTGGCACAACAATATTATGATCCTCACAACAATAGTATGATGCAATAATAACCATACTATGATCCCCACAACCCCAAAATTATTTATTATGATCTCCATAACCATACTATGATCTCCACAACAATAGTATGATTCACACCCAACCATACTATTATCTCCACAACCATATTATGACCCTCACAATCTTGTATGTTTCTCATACAACCATAGTATGATTCACACGCAACCATACTATGATCCCTACAACCATAGTATGATTCACAATCAACCATACTATGATCTCCTCAACCATACTATTATCTCCACAACCATACTATTATCTCCACAACCATACTATGATCTCCACAACAACAGTATGATTCACACCCAACCATACTATTATCTTCACAACCACATTATGATCCTCACAATCATGTATGTTTCTCATACAACCATAGTATGATCCTCACAACCATAGTATGATTCACACGCAACCATAGTATGATCCTCACAACCATAGTATGATTCACACGCAACCATACTATGATCTCCACAACCATAGTATGATTCACACGCAACCATAATATGATCCCAAAAATTATTTATTAGGATTGGGTAATGTTGTTATTCATAATAACAGATTTGAGGCCATTCTTTTATTGAAAATTTCATTTAAGAAACAAAAATATATATTCCAACGGCAGTCGAAAATACTTTTAGTTGCCACCAGGCAACTTAAATCACCATCCGTAGACCCCAAGTAACGAATGTGATTAAACCATGATCAATGGCTATATACTTAAGTGCAGGCAGATTTTAAATAAACGAAAACCAGTCGGTATTTGAGTATTTCACCGAACAAAGTAAACACAATAAAAATCCCTCGAACTACCTTCCGATTGTTGTTGTTTTTTGTAATGGATAACAACATGCACTGTATCGTGTGTATGTGTTTTTTGCTATATCAAAAAAAAACATATGCACACACATACATACATGTATGCTCTATAAAACCTGTTTTGTTATGTTCATATTCGCTACCATACGGTATGATTGCCTTAATCATATTATTGTTAACGTAAATTTTAGAAAACAATACTTTTGTTGCACCAACCATGTGTATATGGTTGCTACAACAATACTCTTGTTGCACCAACCATGTGTATATGTTTGCTACAACCATATTTTAATTTCTAAATCTTGCAATAATACTATTGTAACATTTCAACAATATTAATATTGCCGCAATGATACTGTTGTCAAAATGAAATTCAAAAACAATACTATGGTTGCGACGAACATGCTTTTATTGTAGAGAACATGTTATTGTTGCGGTGACCATATAGAACCATATCTTTTCTCTGCGTGTAGAGATTTCCGATATGTATGTTGCGGAAGCTGAAGAAGGGCGGATGCGCCCAAAAATCTCATACTAGAATTAATGCCAAACATACTAAAATTGAGACCAGAAAATTAACTAAATTCGAGTAAAATTGTTCTCAGAAGTATTAAATTATACTCAATTTAAGTAACTTGTATCTAGTACGAGTAGGCACGAAAATATAACGCACTTTTAATAAATATGCGAATTTCTTATTTTTTTTGTTCTACAGAGAAACATTTCTGTAGATTGGGAAAAAACATACTAAAAATAATATTGAAAATACTCTCTTCAATGGTGTTTAATCTAGAGGTATTTTTTCAATAGGGATTTTTTTCACAGATTACGCTACGTAAATTCCAAAGTCTATGCTGACAAACCAGCTTCGATTCGGGTTTTGGAAGCCAGCATTACGCGTGTCATTAACGCAAATACCGGTCGAAATGCTCGTACGAGTCAACCAAAATTGGACCCTTAGAATATACACCCTGAGGCGTAGAACATTATAATCAAAGAATAAATGGCATATAATGTCCTTTTGAATGAACAATAAAGACTTCACACTTGATTTGAATTCTTTTTATTTTGAAAAAAGATTGGTCACCCGCTATTTAGCGCCAAATAAGGTGCGAGAAAGTACAAAAAAAAATATTGAGGCGACATTTTACTTAAATTTACTCCAGTTTGTTAAATAAAGTTCAAAATGTTCTTGAAATAAGAAAAAAACAGAAAGATCAAGTAGGAAGGAAGTATTTTAGAGATGGGGCGAACTTAAAAAACAAACCGAAATAAAAAATGTCGGTTTGTTTTTGAAAATAATGAAACAAACTAAGAATCATTTGTCAAATAATTCTAGTAAAACCAACAAATAATATTTAAAAAATTAAATATTGTTTTAAATAATACCGATAAATTTTATTATTTGCAGATATTTGCGTGGAGCAGCCATAGCCGGAGCTTCAAAAGTAAATTTAAGGTATGCATGTACTCGTATGTGTGTATAAAAAAAGATTGTGGTGATATTTTCAAATATTTGGCATGGAGGATCATGGCCATGGCTGCACTGGACTAGCAGTAACGAATCAATGGTAAATCTGAGGTATGTTGAATGATATTAAAGTAAATGAAATGGTTCATAAAAAGTGTATGAGTAAAAAGTAACTGAGGTTATACACACAAAAAAAAATCAACCCTTAAATTTCAACCAAAAAATTGGTATGTGAACCACTCAATTAAAAATTTCGCAAATAAGTTAAATTAATTATCAAATATTGCATCGATTAATGAATGGAAACGACAACAAAATTCATAAAATTCTTGCACACATGATAGTGTGTGGATGTATGTGTTTTAGTATGTTTGCAGTGCGCCGACAATTCTCGTTAAATGCGAAACTTCCCCCCTTTAAGTGTATAGCCGCTAAATACAGCTTGGGGTATTATGAAGGTGTTGCGGCGCTCACTGAATTTACAGTCGTCCTTGCTTGTAACTAAAAATCTTTCGAACTGTTTTTTTTTTTTTAAATATTACAACTTTTTTTTGTAAATATGTGAAGTTTGTCATCGCCTCATAATGAAAATATTTTCAATCAACAGCTTACAACTTCATTTGTACTCATAAATATGTGTATTTTGTATCACCTTATAACGAAATTATAGGGTGGGCGATTAAAAATTGTAAATTTGAATCGGCTGTACAAAAAAGTACTGATAATCTTTTTAAAATTCTAGTTTTATTGGAACTTTGTCGTTTAATAATGGAACACAATATCATTCATACGACTATTACAACTGGCTCGGCAGTACCCCAATCGATCAACCCAATATTTCGGTACATTTTCGATTGTTTCGGGTCGAATCTCTTCAATAGCAACTTCGATTTCATGTTTCAACACTTCAATTGTCTCTAAATGCTTTGCCTAACATTTATCTTTCAACCATTAACGGGGCCTGTATAGGATTGAAAATTTTTTGCCTCCGCAAGTTAACAATAATCCTAGCAAATGGTACCAGCAACATGGAGCCTTAACGCATACAGCTATATTCATTATTTTTTGGTAAACCCCTGAGTATTATTTGAACCATCCTGTATTTTTGTGAAAAACGCGTCGACATTTTCGAAATGTTCGACAGCGCACCAAACAGTTCATCTGAAGGGTTATAATTGACGATCCTTGTCTCTCAAAAAGAGGGACAAAAGTTCCTTATCATTTTGTTACTGTTGCTATCCTGACAAGTGGGATGTTAGAGGGATGGTTGCTTCACAAGAGGTTTTGGCCAGAGCGAATGAGTTCGCAAATAGGGTTTTCTCGATGCGGCGTGCTAGGGCGAGTTTAGCAGTATAGAGTAGAGGTTGATTGTTGGTTTAGGATGTCGGTGGCTGTGGGTGACCAGTCCCATGTTGTATGGAACAAAAACTGGGAGTAGCCTTTTGGTTACGAGGTCTGACCGGAGACTTAAATCTGGTACCACGGGTAGTCAGGAGCCCCCAGAACTTGTTCTGGCCTGACTATATGGTGCGGCCCCTCGGGGAGTATCGTGGTGGCTGTGGTTTATACCCAAATCGCGGGGAGAACTTCGGTTCGATGTGGAGTTGCATTGCGACCGGGTGCTGTGACCCATAGAACAGTAGAGGCTTAGATAGTCCTCGACCCCTAACCAAGAGGGAAGTTATGACCCATAACTGTCATGCTTCGAATTGGTACCGGCGGAATCAATCCAATGGGGGGTTGACCGTCGCATTGTTACGGCCCCAGTGTGATGGCACACCGTGGTTCAGGCCATTTCGGCGATAATCACGTTAAATCCGACATCTTCTGTTGCTATCCTGACATTAAAATGACGACGAACATTTCGTTGAGTTGAGATAATAGCCTAGCCAGACTTGTTGTTCATCATATATCTCCATAAAATCTATATTGCCAGCAAAAGAGAAAAAAAAATTATAAACAAAAAGTGATGAATATTTTTTAACCCTTACCGCCAAACTTAGCCCCGTTTTAAATTGATATTTCCTCATAAATACAAACGGTATTGAGGGCGCCGAAAAATTTGTTCTTTCAAAGATGTACATTTGGGTACTCAGAAACAGTTTAATTCCCTGACTAATCTAAATATATGGTGATCCATATGTGACGCGCAAAGTAGAAAGGGACCTAAGGGTAAAAACCTGTTTTGTTCAGGAGAGCTATTTAAAGATTTAAGTACGTGTATTTTTGGTGTACCATCACTTTCATAAAACGCGCATATCTCTGGGAGGGAACACTTTTGGGGCATGGGATCGGTCTCATTCGATGCTCAGATGTTGTCCACATAAAAGAAAATGAAAATTGATTTTTTTACCCTTAGGTCCCTTTCTCTATGCGCTGTCACATATAGTTATTTTTTCAGAACAAAAAAAAATATAAAAACTCAAATTAAGTGTGGAAGAATATTGGTAATTTGAAAGGATGTTTTATGGCATTAATTTTTTGAAAATAATTACCTTTAAATGTTGGCAACTGTATGAGGTGAGAAACGGGAAGATCCGCTGTTTTCGACCAAAATTTTGTTTAGTGATGAGGCCCATTTGTGGTCATCATCATTTTTTTTTAAATGATGATGGCCGTAACGTAACCGTGAATGGTGCTTGCTATCGCGCCATGATATCGATCTTTGTGCTACCTGAAAATAAAGCCCGTAACTTGACGACACTTGGTTTGCTCAAACAATGGATCTATTGAGAGGTCATTTCGAAAAGCAGCTAATTTCACGTTTTGGACAAGTGAGTTGGCCGCCTAGATCGAGAGATATCACACCTTCAGACATTTTTCTTTAGGGTTACGTAAAGTCCAAAGTCTATACTGACAAAACATGCTACGATTCAGGTTTTGGAAGCCAACATTACGAGTGTCAGTAAAGCCACACCGGTCGAAATGCTCGAACGAGTCATCCAAAATTGGACCCTGGGAATGGGAACCCTGAGGCGTAGTTGCGGCCAACATTTGAAGGAAATTAAATTCAAAAAATAAATACCATAAAATGTCCTTTCAAATTACCAATATAGATTCCACACTTGATTTGAATTTTTATATATTTTTTGGTCTGAAATAATACCCCTAGATGGATCACCCTATATATATGCACAAACATTTACAAGTTTTCGGTCTCCTTTAACTATTGAATGTGGGGGTTCAAAAACCAAAAATGTTAATATGTACCTATATTAAAGATTTGGGCCAATTCGGAACTCGGACCGGCCCTTATGGGACCTTACGTAGAGTCAAAACTCGGTCACCTTAACTATGGAAATATAGGTATTAAAAAACCTTGAAATTGTTTTCACGAATCCGAATTTACGAATCGATTACATTTGAGACTTTGACCTATTTGTCAATGGTTTATGTGATCCTGAAAATCAGGTCCTGTCAACATGAACCAACATTCAGCTACCTCTTCTAAAGCGGACATGAGGAACGGTAGAAATAGAACCACGAAACAGAGTCTTTGCTTATGAGTGGTAGACAAATAATGTAGTAAAGGGTGATCGATCTAGAGGTATTTTTTCAAAATAAAAGAAAATACAAAAATTTCAAATGAAGTGTGGAATCTTTATTGTTTATTCGAAAGAATATTTTATGCCATTTATTGTTTGAATATAATTTCCTTCAAATGTTGGCCGCAACTACGCCTCAGGATTCCGTTCTGAGGGTCCAATTCTGGATGACTCTTTCCAGCATTTCGACCGGCATTACCATATGCTCGAAAACCGTGGTAAGTCTTTCCAAAACGAAATGGCAAACAATACTGGAAAAACACAACCCACGAGTAATCTGTGCAAAAATCACCCTATATAAAGGGTGTTCCAAGAAGAGCGCAATTTTTAAATTTTAAATAAAACACAGATATTTAAGAAAAAATCGTGAAACTTTATTATATCGTAAAGTAGACAGAATGAGGTTATGTATGGAACAATATATCGTGCAGATGGCCGCCGCGGCTTTGCTGGCATGCACGCGATCTTTTAATGAAATTTTCAATGACCGTTTTGCATGAATGCTGCGGTATTTCATTAATGCAGCGTCCAATTTCGTCTTTTAAGGCTTGAGTCGTCGTCGGCTTATTCGCGTAAGCCATCGACTTCAAAAAACCCCAAAGAAAAAAATCTAATGGTGTTAAATCGCACGATCTAGACGGCCAATTCTGATCTCCAAAACGCGAAATAACACGACCGGGAAATGACTGATGCAGCAATTGAATTGTTTCTCTGGCTGTATGACATGTGGCGCCGTCTTGTTGGAACGACATGCCCTCCACATTCATTTCTTCAATTCTAGGCAAGAAAAAACTGGTTATCATTTCACGATACCAAACACCATTGACTGTTTGCGCTTGACCTGCCTCATTTTCATAAAAAAAAGGTCCAATGATTCCTCCAGCCCAAAAACCACACCACACAGTGACACGTTGAGGATGCATTTGCTTCTCGTGAATCACTCGAGGATTTTCCGCACCCCAAATGCGACAATTCTGCCTATTGACGAAGCCATCAAGATGAAAATGGGCCTCGTCACTGAAGATGATTTTATCGCCAAAATCAGCATTTTCATGTTGTCTCTCCAATACCCAATTAACGAACTCCCTTCGCTGTTCATGGTCAGCTGGCTTCAGTTCCTGAGTCAATTGAATTTTGTATGCATGAAGATGCAAATCTTTCGTCAAAATTCGCTGCAAAGTGGATTTGGAGACACCAATTTGCTGAGCTCGGTGTCGAATTGAGGTGGATGGAGTTTGAGCGACATCATCACGTACAGCTGCAACATTTTCGGTCGATCGACCTGGTGGATGGCGCGTTGTTGTCTTTACATCACTAACAGACCCAGTTTTGGCAAATTTATCCATTAATCTCTTTACAGTTGACTCTTTTGGAGCATTATTGTGACCCCAAATTGATCGCAAATTGCGAACTGTAGCCGCAAAACTTTCACCATTTTGGTAAAACAATTTCACAATGAGAATGCGTTGTTCATTCGTGTAGCGCTCCATTTTTACTAACCTCGTACCTTCTACTAACAAACAATAACAATTGTTCAAATGTCAAACAATGACACTTCGAATGTTGCCAGATTTAAAAATTGCGTTCTTCTTGGGACACCCTTTAGAAGCATAGGATTTGGAGACCACAGCATTCGCTCTGCAAACTTCCTTTAGAATACGGGGTTGTGATACTCAACTCCAGAGGACATGTAAGCTATGCAAGAGTGTCCAAAGCCGAAAAGTCTACATTTGGGTTTTTGTGTCAAAGTAGCTAAAACTTGACATGTCGGTTTGTCCGGTTTTTCGCTGTCGGTTTCTTGTAGTTTTATTTAAAAGTAAAGAGAAGTCATAATTTACACGTACGGAATATCTATTTTTTACCCTGCACCACTCAGTGGAACAGGGTATTATACGTTGGTTTCATGGCACATGTTAGTAACTACCAATAATAGTTGAGCTAGAAACAACTTGAAGTGTGCCGATCGACTCAGAGTCACAAGCCGATTCGATTTAACGATGTCTGTCCGTCCATCTGCAGTCCATGTAAAGCTTGTAATAAAACTTTAGGTCGTAATCGTAGTCCGATCTTAATAAGATTAGGCACCAAGGACGGACGATGTAACAATTGAAGAAAATTGGTTCAGATTTTAATGTACGTAGCTCCCACTTATATGTTCATCCGATTTTATGCTTTAGCTCTAGTAGTCTCATTTTACACACATTTAAAAGCCCGTTCAAGGGGTCCAAACTCAGTTTAAATTGGCTTTTCTGCACATACAGGATATGATATATAAGTAGTTTACCACGGCCGACATTAGCTTTTTTACTAGTTTACTTTAAAATAAACCTAAAAAACCTCTATTCGTCGCTATTGATTTAAAGGATTCTCAGAGCCTCTAATTGGGTTAAATCACTACACATTCTGAATGGGAAAATAGTTCCCCTTCTTAGGCAAAAGGCTAAAACCGAAATGTCGGTTAATGCCGGGTTTTGACAAATAAAAATCCCTAAAGTCGGTGTTGTTAAAATACGGTTTTGAAAAACCAAAAAGTCGGTTTACTGCAACCACCGTTTTTTTTGGACACTCTATATGCAAGCCAAAATGCAGCCCGAAAACAATCTGTTCTAGACAAATATCGGAGGACCAACTGACAAGAAGACACGATGTTATACAGGGTGGGCCAAAAGTTACCATGGGGTTAAAATCTTTAACAACTTTTTCGTTTATTAATTTTTTTTTATATTTTTCTCAGATTCTTAAATACGAGGGCTGCTATATATATTTCTGGCCTAATAGTGGAAATGCCAATATTTATCATCAAAAATGGTTTTATTGTTTTTCAAAGTATTTTCCAACATGATTTATACACTTTGCATGCGCTCAAACCAATTGGCAAAGCCCTTTTTCCACTCTGATTGAGACACCTCCAAAACATGGTTTTTAAACGCCCCAACAGCATCTTCTAGCGACGAAAATCGGTGACCACGCATTTTTTTCTTGATGTGCGGGAATAAAAAGAAGTCATTGGGTGCTAAGTCAGGGTTGTACGGCGGATGACCCAACAATTCGACGTTTTGGTCGGTCAAAAAGGCGCTGGTTTGAGCCGATGTGTGAGAGCTCGCATTGTCGTGGTGCACAATGATTCGTCTTCTCTTGTTCGTTTTTCGAATTTGCCCGAAGACTTCAGGCAAACAAATTGTTTTTCGTTTTTCGAATTTCTCCGAAGACTTCAGACAAAAAAGTTTGTTTCGGGCTCATACGCATAGATTCATGACTCGTCACCTGTGACGATCTTGTAAACGTCTTTTGAAGCACCGTGATCGTATTTTTGTCAAAATTTCTTTGACACGACCTTTTTTAGCGATTGTCAAATTGTGCGGGATCTAACGAGAACAAACCTTTTTACGACCAAGTGTTCATGTAATATCGAATGTATGCTGGTGAAAGATATGACCAAGGATGCCTCTATATCACGGTAGGTCACATGACGATCTTGCATTATCAGTTCACGCTCGGCATCAATTAGCACAACCGCCGTTTTTGGAAGACTTTCACGACCTTCGTCTTTGAGCGAGCGTCGGCCACGATTAAATTCATTAAACCAGTTTTTCACAGTGCTATAGGATGGTGCTTGTTAATTCCATTTTTTGCCAAATTATTTTTTTCAAGTCACTGTAAACAACACAAATTATGGTCGTATGTCAAAACGTTCTGAGTACGTTTATGCTTAAAAATGTCAAACTTTCCAATGGATGGATCAGATGACGCCAGGCAACACTTAGTGTTGGCTAGGTATACAAAATGGATTTTTTCACTAAGTATGAATAATAATGTCACTTAAATGACCCCCGATTTCAGCTTCGCAATGATGGGCTCGTTTTAGAGCATTTTCCATAACATCTTTTAAAATTTGTGGCGTGAGTGGAAGCATTGTCTCGGGCTTCTGCACATAAACTCGCTCCTTTAAATAACCCCAAAGAAAATAGTCGGGTGCTGACAAATCTGGCGATTGCGCTGGCCAAATAATTTCGGAATTTCTGGAAATTATTCGGTCACTAAAAATTTGACTTAAAAGTGTCATTATGTCTCCCTCAGTGTGGGCAGTGGCTCCGTCCTGCTAAAACCACATCTCAGCTCCGTTTTTAAAAGCAGGACGTAAAAAGATTTCTATCATAAACCGATACCGCTCTCCATTTACGGTTACAGCACTTCTACCTTCATTATCGAAGAAGTAAGGCCCAATAACAGATGTGATATCCACCAAACTGTACACCTAATGGGGTTCAAATGGCTTTGATGAATGGCTTTTGGATTTTCAGAACACCAGAACCTACAGTTCTGCTCATTAACAAAGCCATTCATATGAAAATGAGCTTCATCGCTCATGCGTTTGCGTTAAAATAATTGATCGCTGATTTAAATAATAAAATTCTATTATTCGGGTTCTTTGTTCAGTTGTGAATCTCCCCATTATTTATTCTCCAAGTGTTTTTTTAATATGGTGATCCATCTAGAGGTATTTTTTCAGAACAAAAAAAATATAAAAATTCAAATCAAGTGTGGAATCTTTATTAGTAATTTGAAAGGGTATTTTATGGCATTTATTTCTTGAAAACAATTACCTTCAAATGTTGGCAACTGTATTTTGGAAATGAGCGTTCGGTGAGAAACGGGAAGATCCGCTGCTTTCTACCAAAATTTTGTTCAATGATGAGGCCTATTTCTGGCTCCACGGCAAAGTCGCTAAACAAAATTGCCGCATTTGGGCTGAAGAGCAACAAAAATAGGTTCAAGAGGTGCCATTATACCCAGAGAAAATCACGGTTTGGTGTGGTTTATAAGCTGGTGGAATCATCGGTGCATATTTTTTCAAAACTGATGATGGCCGGAACATAACCGTGAATGGTGCTCGCTATCGCGCCATGATATCGATCTTGATGCTACCTGAAATTGAAGCCCGTAATCTTGACGACACTTGGTTTAACAGGACGGCGTCACTTGCCATACAGCTGCTCAAACAATGGATCTATTAAGAGGTCATTTCGAAAAGCAGCTAATTTCACGTTTTGGACAGGTGAATTGGCCGCCTAGATCGAGTTATATCACACCTTTAGACATTTTTCTTTGGGGTTACGTAAAGTCTATGCGGACAAACCAGCTACGATTCAGGTTTTGGAAGGAAACATTACGCATTTCATTAAAGCTACACCGGTCGAAATGCTCGAACGAGTCATCCATAATTGGACCCTGCGAATGGAAACCCTGAGGCGTTGTTGCGGCCAACTTTTGAAGGAAATTATATTCAAAAAATAAATGCCATAAAATATCCTTTCAAATTACCAATATAGATTCCACACTTGATTTGAATTTTTAAATTCTTTTCTGTTCTGAAAACATACCTCTAGATGGACTACCCTGTATAATAATTTATATAAAAAAAAATAAAAAAATATTTGAACGAAAAAAGTATTAATTTTTAACCACATGGTAACTGTTGGCCAACCCTGTATATAGGCGAATGTAATAGTTTATGTTGCTATGTCAAGAAAGGAGACTACGAGGAACTTGTCTCGTGTTTTCAATGGGGTGACCTACAAACAAAATCGACATGAGGCTTTTATATTGTCGAAGACCGTTTCAACCAAAAATGGCGGCTCTCTGGTTATCGTCTGTTCCCCTTGTTAGAGGCAGTTAAGGAATGTTACTCCTTCGTTCCTAGCTTAGGTCTACAATGCTATGGATAGAATCACGTAAATAAAACTCAAAAAGAAAAATCTATAATGATCAGTCTCGGTGAAGTTTCAGGGAGTAATGACCCCAGTGCCTTTTGCTTTCGGCAGTGCGCCCGCGATATTAAACGCCTGCTGACTTATGGACTTTATATAGACACGAAACAAACGTATACATACGAGTAGAACATATCCCGTGTGGAGAGGACTAAAGGCCTAAAAAACATTCACGAAATCGGCATTCGCTCGAAGATAATGAAAGATAAAACCGAACATAAACTCGAACGCCACCACAAGTGCGCCCCCGAAAAAGAGGAACCAAATGATACTAAGATATAAGGGCATTGGTCCCATAACCAGAGAAACGTCGTTGAGTACGGTTAGATAGAATTTGGTATACCCATGGATTCGCTTTTGAAACGACCGTACTAACAGCTATTAATGTTAGTCCCTTTAGCGCCAACCTCAGCCAAATCTTTAAGATAAATCCATGTTTGCATTAGTGAATAAAATTTATTTAATTTCAGTGTTCACATTTACTAAAGGGTGGTCTAAGCATACTGCATGATGTTTATTGTCAGTCACACCTAAACGTCAAGTTTTTTTGCCCAACTTAATTTAACATTTCTTTGGAGAGGTACACAAATGAGCAGCGCGTTACGATTGTTGAACCCTTTTAAGAAAATGGGCGTTGAAATCAAAATACATTTCGTGAACTTTGTCAAACACATTATAATGGACCAAATGTGTCCACAATCGGAAGAATTGTGCGTAAATTTCAGCAAAACGGGTCGGCAGAAAACGTGAAAACACCTGTGCCCAGTTCGTTTTGCGAAAAACATTGATGTTGTTCGCGATAGAGTGGCAAAAGAGCCGCCAACCTCGACTTGTTGTCGTGCCCTACAATTGAACATCTCACGAACATCACTGATGCGAATTTCGAATAAAGATTTGAATTCACACGCCCACAAGCTTTAATTGACTCAAGAGCCGAAGCCTACTAACCATTTCAAGCCTCGTCAGTACGCCGAATGGTTCATTAACGGGCAGAAGTGAATGGTGACTTTACAAAGAAAATACTTTTCAACGACGAGGCACACTTTCACCTCAGTAGATTCGTTAAAAAGTTTGGATGACTCGTTCGAGCATTTCGATCGGTATGGCTTTAATGACACGCTTAATGTTGGCTTCCAAAACCTGAATCGTAGCTGGTTTGTCAGCATAGACTTTGGACTTTACGTAACCCCAAAGAAAAATGTCTAAAGGTGTCATATCACACGATCTAGGCGACCAATTCACCGGTCCAAAATGTGAAATAAGCTGCTCTTCGAAATTACCTTACACTAGATCCATTGTTTGACCAGCTGCATGGCAAGTGGCACCGTCCTGTTGAAACAAAATACGGGCTTGAATTTCAGGTAGCATAAGGATCGATGTCATGGCGCAATAGCGAGCACCATTCATGGTTACGTTCCGGCCATCATCATTTTTAAAAAAATATGCACCGATGATTTCACCAGTTTACAAACTGCACCAAACCGTGGTTTTCTCTGGGTATTGGCACCTCTTGAACCTCTTCTTGTTGCTCTTCAGCCCAAACGCGGCAAGTTTGTTTATTGAATTTGCCTTTGAGTCAGAAATAGGCCTCATCTCTGAACAAAATTTTGGTCGAAAACAGCGGATCTTCCCGTTTCTCACTGAACGCTCATTTCCATAATACAGTTGCCAACATTTGAAGGAAATTATATTCAAAAAAAAACGGCATAAAATGTCCTTTCAAATTACCAATAAAGTTTCCACACTTGATTTAAATTTTTATATTTTTTTTTGTTCTGAAAAAATACCTCTAGATAGATCACCCTTTAGAATTGACGCACTTGGGCAAATAAGAATCCACGAGTGATTGATGAAACGGCGATTCATCCACAAAAAGAGACTGTTTGGTTCGTTGGACTTCTTTCTTCTAAAAATAATTTAAGAGCTACAAAATTACGACATTGAACCTCCATTATGTCTCAGAGTCATTGACAATAAGGACCTCCGGAAAGAGGCCGTGGCAAGCATTTGACCGATATTTTTTGTTTCACACATAGATCCTCAATTCTTTAGAAACCTTGTTTTATTTACAATTAGCATTGTGCGTTTTAGTTGGACCACCTTTATTACAGCTTTGACAGTCGGTTTCTCAAAAACAGCTCAAATAGATAAAGATGTCGGTTTACCCGGTTTTTTGTTGTTGTTGTTGTATATAAAAATAAAGAAAATTCATAAAATTCAAGTACGAAATAAATAAACATCAAAAATATTTAAGCTAGACCCACCTTAAAGTAAACCCCTCGACTCAGAACCACCAGCTGATTCGATGTTACGATATCAGTCTGTCCGTCCGCTGTCTTTCTTAAACTTGTTTTCAAACTACAGATCGCAATTGTCCAAAATATTAGAAAGTAAGTTTTTTTTAACAAAGGCTACTGACCTTTATGAAAATCTCTAAAAGTGTAGATATAGCTTCCACACATATGTTTAACCGATTTTATGTCTTTAGCTCTAGAAGCCACATACGAGGGTTGCTTTATATATTTCTGGCCCAGGCAACACTAAGTGTCCGCCGAACAGCCCTGACTTGGCACCCAATTCGCAGTTCGACTTCTTTTTATTCCCGTACATCAAGAAAAAAACGCGTGGTCAACGATTTTCGTCGCCAGAAGATGCTGTTGAAGCGTTCAGAAACCATGTTTTGGAGGTGTCTCAATCGGAGTGGAAAAAGTGCTTCGACAATTGGATTGAGCGCATGCAAAAGTGTATAAATCATGCTGGAGAAGACTTTAAAAAACAATAAAAACATTTTTGATGATAAATATTCGCATTTTCATTATTAGGCCAGAAATATATGTAGCAGCCCTCGTAGTACTTCCAATATTGATGAAATTGGGTACAGTTCATTACCAGTGCAAAAATCTCTCCCTATATCATTACCAGTGCAAAAATCTCTCCTTTATCACGTACAGGGTGGGAGAATTAACATTTTTAATTTGAATCGGCTGTAAAAACAGTACTGATAATTTTTTTAAATTTCTGGTTTTATTGGAAAGGTTGAACTTTATCATTTAATAATGGAACACAATATCATTCATCTGACTACCACAACTAGCTCGGCAGTACCTCATCAGATCAACCGAATTTTTCAATACATTTTCGATTGTTTCGGGTCGAATCTCGTCAATGGCAACTTCGATTTGATGTCTCAACAATTCAATTCTCTCTGGATGCTTTGCGTAACAGGTATTCGTAATGGCTCCTCACAGAAAATAATCCAAAGGGCTCAAATCACAGCTCCGAGGCGGCCAATTGACATCACAATTTCGGCTGATTATTCGGCTTTCTAATATAGTGCCTAAAATATCGATGGTTGCGTTGGCTGTGTGCCCGTCTTGTTGAAACCAAAAGTCGCCCATTTCATTCTCTTGAATTTTGGGAAACAAAAATTCGTAGAGCGTGGCGCGGTAACGCTGGCCGTTGACGTTATCGTCGGCACCTTGCTAATTTTCGAAGAAAAATGGCCCAATGATGCCGCTAGTGCAAAATCTACACAGTGGAAAATCTCAAACAGTGACTCGACGTGGATGCATTGGTTTCTCTGAATCCAGGCTAACACTAAGTGTTGCCTGGCGCCATCTAACATTTCCATTGTAAAGTTTGACGTACGACCAATTTGACAAAAAAATGGAATTAACTCGTGAACATTTTCGTGCAATCATTTTTCACAACTTTCGACGTGGTTTATCACGACAAGTGTGCATCTATGAACTTAAATCTTTGTATGGCGATGAAGCACCAATCGTGGCGGACGCTCGCTCAATGACGAAGGTCGTGCAGGTCGTCCAAAACCGCCGTTGTGCCAGAGAATTTTGATGCCATGCGTGAACTGATAATGCAAGATTGTCATGTGACATACCGTGAGATAGAGGCATCCTTGGACATTTCATCCACCAGCATACATTCGATTTTGCATGAACACATGGCCATAAAAAAGGTTTGTCCTCGTTGGATCTTGCACAATTTGACAAACGCTCAAGAAAAGGCCCGTGTCGATTGGTGCAGAGAAATTTTAAAAAAATACTATCGCGGTGCTTTAAAACACGTTTTTAAGATCGTCACAGGTGACGAATCATGGATCTATGCGTATGAGCCCGAAACAAAACAGCAATCGACCGTGTGGGTCTTCAAAGACCCAACGATAGTTGTTCGTGGAAGAAGCACTTCGAAGCAAATGGTCGCCTGTTTCTGTTCTGTTGCTGTTGGAGCGTTCAGAAACCATGTTTTGGAGGTGTCTCAATCTCAGTGGAAAAAGTGCTTCGACAATTGGCAAGTGTATAAATAATGCTGGAGAATACTTTGATAAACAATAAAACCAATTTTGATAATAAATATTCGCTTTTTCATTATTATGCCAGAAATATATATATAGCGGCCCAACGCAGCTTCTTAAAAATTTCGTAATTTTACCTTCATATGTTTTACGAAAAGTTTCTTATTTTGTTTGAAAATAGTTTTTTCGGTCTTTTTTAGCTTCAAAAGAGTGTTTAAGCAATTAAGAATTAATCTAGTAGATTTTAGAAAGAAAAAGCCTTTTTAACTTTGAAATCCAAACTTTTAACTCTTATAAGCTGCGTAGATTTTCGAAAATTTCGACGAATCTTAAAGAAGAAAATAGTCTCTGGACTCATTAGGCCTATTAAAAATATCGGGCAGTTCTGCTAAATTGCATCTGCTCAACAGAAATACGAAGTAATAAGATTATTTTGTAACACCACATTTTCTGCGGAAACTATTCTTTATGCAATTATTTCCCAATATACTTATAGGGTATAAAAGCGTGTTATTTCGTTCACCAACTCACCGAGTTACGATGCCGTAGTTTTTTAAACAAACGTAGATAGATACTGTAAAATACTTTAAGATAACACAAAATACAAATTTTTCAAAAATTGTCTGTTTAGAAAACAGATTCGATCTCAATAAAAAAATTTAATAAAACAAATAAACTCTTTATTGCTTAGTGTTATTTATATTTTTTAATGGAAACTAAAAAATAAAGAATTTTTAAAATATTTAATTAAATAATATTGTTAGATGCAATAATTATATTTAAGGTCGCATCCGTAAACATAATTCGATTATTACTTCGTGGAATACTTGGGCTAGTTCGGGACTTAAATTGACAATACTTTATTTACAACTTCTCTCTTTCATTACAGCATCATATTTTAAATTATATTTCTATTTCCAACAAGCAAAAAAACCTTTCCGTACTAAACCTGATTATTCACTGACGGCCATTCAAAGTTCAATTCCAACGAATTACAATTTCTATTATAAAATTCATTTAATGTTGTGTTCTTTCTGGGGTAGTTCGTTTTTTAGTTTCTATAAATTTAAAAAAAAATGGGAATTGTAGGAGTTTTAAAAGTTCCTGGGATCCCGAACGTTCTTACCGAACGTTCATTGCCATAATACAGTTGCACAATTTGAAGACGTTGTTGCAGTGTAAGTCTTTTCATGATAAAAAGGCGTGTCATTAAAGCCATACCGGACGAAATGCTTAAACGAGTCTTCCAAATTTGGACCCTCAGAATGGAAACCCTGAGGCGTAGTTGCGGCCAAAATTTGAAGGAAATTATATTCAAAAAATAAATGCCATAAAATGTGCTTTCAAATTACCAATAAAGATTCCACACTTGATTTGAATTTTTATATTTTTTTTTGTTCTGAAAAAATACCTCTATATGGATCACCCTATAGAAGAAAACAAATATAGTTTAAAGCAACTCAATGCCTCTAGATTTATTCTTATTCTATTTTTAATTTTTTCAAACATTGTTTTTGAAAAAAAAAACTGCTTATATATTTATATTTAATGTTAAATTTATTTTTACCTAAGATTTAGTATTGAACATTATGTAGTTTTTTATTGTGTGAGTAATGAACTATAATAGGGCGATGGCTTTAAATTACAAACACTTAATTAAATGAATAAAAAAAATAAAACGCCACTCGTCAAGTGACACAACCAGGAATTTTGCATTAGAGATGGATCAGTTCATTGGTTTAGAGCAGGTCTAACCAATGGTTCAGTTTTAAAGTTTTAGGTTTTTTCGAACCACGGTTCTGCTTTAAAAATGATTAAAAAATCAATAAAAAAAAATTATTTTTTTGATGTAATTTATTTTTATTAGAAACGAAAACTGGAATTAAATCTAAGATTTGTAACCAATAACCAAACAAAAGTTACGCACATTTATAAAACAAAACGTGGATATTAGGCATAGTGATTCTTATAACATTTTCGGATTTTCAAATTGCTCCTAACATTGCAAAAAAAAACAAATGTACCGCGTTTTACTTTTTTGAAATTGCAAAAAGCTCTCCGCTTCACATGCAATCACTAACCCTTAAAAGTATTTTTTTTTTATTTCCATAATTGATTAATTTGAAAATTGTACGGCATTAATTTCAACCAACGTAATTTAAGAATTTGTTGTGTTGTGATCACGTATCTGCTAATCGATCCGGAATATATCATATAGCTTCGAAGATAGATCGGTTTTAAACTTTGTAAAATGGCAAATAGTGCTATTTTTTGAAAGTAGATTACTCGTATACTGAAACCGTTTAGTAATATGAAGTCGTCAACCTTTATGGAATGCATAATTATGATATCAGTTATGATATCTATTTATTTTCCTACCCTAAAAGCTGCTAAAGACACACAAAGAAAAACTTAGTTAAAAAACGGTTGGAAAAAAAGAATTTCGGTTGCATTCACCCAATTGTTTATAATCTTAATAGATATTCAGTTCGAAATACCAAAATATGATTTATATGATCCTGGTATTGTAAACACAACTACACGCAGAGAAAAAATATAGTTACTATATGTGACAGCGCATAGAAAAAGGGACCTAAGGGTAAAAAATCAATTTTCACTTTTGTTTTTAATGCGGACATCTGAGCATCGAATGAGACCGATCCCGTGCCCCAAAAGTTTTCCCTCCCGGAGATATGCGCGTTTTATGAAAGTGATGGTACGCCAAATATACACGTATTTAAATCTTTAAAATGGCTCTCCTGAACAAAACTTGTGTTTACCCTTAGGTCCCTTTCTATTTTGCGCGTCACATAAGGTCAAGGCAATCATATGTTCTTCGCAATAAAAGTATGTTCGTCGCAGCCATTGTATTGTTCACTAAATTTAATTTTGCCAATCGTATGAATGCCGCAATATTAATATTGTTGAAATGTAAAAATAGTATTATTGCCAAATTAAAAAATGAAAATATGGTTATAGCAACAATATAAATATGATAGTGCAATAAAAATATTTTTTTTTTGTGTTTTATGTTAACAATAATATGATTACGGCAATCATTCTTTATGATTTCAATTTTTCTTCATTAAAAAATTATTTTTTTGATGTAATTTATTTTTATTAGAAACGAAAACTGAAATTAAATCTAAGATTTGTAACCAATAACCAAACAAAAGTTACGCACATTTATAAAACAAAATTATACTATGGTTGGATATGATGCATTTTGAATATTGTTATCCCAACCATACTTTTTTTACGTGTAATTGATCGGTCATACCCATGAAACTCGGTAAAGGTATTTAGTTGCCGTAACTGGTGGTTGTGGTAACCAATAGTTTTACAAAAAAAAATTGTTTCAACCAATTATTAGTTATGATAAATACAATTTCATCACAACCAAAAACGGGTTGTTCGATGGTAATTTTTTTTTTGATTTGTATAGACATTATTAAAATAATATAAATCGAATTTTACTGACCTAAGCAAATCGACTAATTCAAGGTTTTTCACTAAAAATCTTTCATTATCTCTTACAGTTTTTCCTCGGCACGAACCTCCCTATGTTGTAGGGTACTTCAAGTGAGTAAGTAAACATTTTTTTTGTTTTTATATGTTCCACCGATACTTTAGTTCCGTTTACTGAAATATACGGAGTACTAACTTACATTTCGTTATAATGATCGAATACTTGAGGTGCATAAAACCTCAATAATTCGGCTGTGGCAACGAAATTGTTCTTAGTGTGTATGTTTTATTCAAAGTTTATGTTGATATCGACATGAAGTGTGACAGAAACTGCAAATTCAAATAAAACATGTTAGCTGAATCTTATTTACCCTTCACCGTGGACCAAGTACCCAAAAAACCTTAAGTCCTTTGAAGGAAAACTTTTTTCCCCTAGCCTGATTTTCGATTTCAGGGTCCAAGCTTTATATTTAGTGCTAAACATCGTGACGGGCATGGCTTGATCGCGCTGCTAATGGAATGAGATATTTTGTATACACTCTTTCCTTGAATGGACTGTGTATAACGAAATATACGAGAATTGCAAAATATTCTAGCTTCTCTGTACTAAAGGGTTGTCCAACAAAAATGCACAATGTGAATTGTGAGTCACACCTTAACGTCAAGTTTTTTGCCCATCTTAATTTGACATTTCTTTGTTCCAGTGTACACAATTGAGCAGCTCGTTAAGATTGTTGAAGCATTTTAAGAAAATGGGCTTTCAAATCAAAATGCATTTCGTGCACAACCTGATTTAATTAGTCAGCATAATCGGCATAATGTGTCCACAGTCGGGAAAATTGTGCTCAAAATCTCAGCAAACTGGGTTTATAGGAAATGAGAAAACACCTGTACATGGTCGCCCAGTTGGTTCTGCTGAAAACATTGAAAACATTGTGTTATCACACGATCTAGGCGGCCAATTCACCGGTCCAAAATGTGAAACTAGCTGCTCTTTGAAATTACCTCACACTAGATCCATTGTTTGACCAGCTGCATGGCAAGTGACACCGTCCTGTTGAAACAAAATGTCCCCATGAATACGGGCTTCAATTTCAGGTAGTAACAATTCCGATATGAAAGCGCAATAGCGAGCACCATTGAAAGTTACATTTCGACCATCACCATTTTTGAAAAAAAATATGGACCGACAATTCAACCAACCCATAAACCGCACCAAAACGTGGTTTTTCTGGATATAATGGCACCTCTTGAACCTCTTCTGGTTCCTCTTCAGCCCAAATGAGGCAATTTTGAATATTGGCGTTGCCGTTGTGCCAGAAATGGGTCTCATCGCTGAACACAATTTTAGTCGAATACAGCGGATCTTCTTGTTTTTCGCCGAACGCTCATTTCCATATTACAATTGGCAACATTTAAAGGAAATTATATTCAAAAAATAAATGGCATAAAATGTCCTTTCGTATGAACAATAAAGATTCCACACATTTGAATTTTAGTATTTTTTTTATTTTGAAGAATAAATACCTCTAGATGGATCACCCTATACAAAGAGTGACTATTTGAAGCGGTTTATGGACGACATCGGGCCGTACTTCTTCTAAAATAAGGTCGGCCAAGCAGTTTACGTGAATGGTTTTCGCTATTGCGAGATGATAAGGAACTTCGTGTGACCAGAAATTGAGGATTTAAACCTGTACAATAGGTGGTTCCAACAGGATGGTTTCACTTGCCACTCGGCCAACGAAACAATAGCTCTTTTGCGCTAGAAATTCAATGGCCTTGTTGCGTATCTTACGTCGTGGCGATATTGAAGGGCCGCCTCGATCATGCGATTTGACACCGTTGGATTTCTAACTTTGGAGGTATTTAAAAGAAAAATTGAACGTCCATAAGCCAAGAACAATTAAAGAGCTACAGAATGTGATAAATTCCCACATTAACAACATTGAACTTTTCGATTGGTTGGGGTCGAATATTCTCAATGGCAACTTCGATTTAATGTTTCAACGCTTCAATTGTCTCTGAATGCTTTGCGTAACATTTATCCTTAATGGCTCCCGCAGAAAAAAATCCGAAGGGCTCAAGGCGGACAATTGACTTTTCTATTTCGGCTGATTATTCGAATCAGTAAAATATCGATGGTTACGTCGTGCCGTACAGCCGACGTAACCATCGATATTATTGAAATTATGTCATGCTCTTTAATTTTTTGAAACAAAAATTCGTAGTCACGCGTGCGTTCTCTAAGCCCCATGTGCAGCAATTTTGCTTATTGAAAGCTACCGAGATGAAAATGAGCTTCACCTGAAATAACGATTTTTCGGTAAAATTCTTTATCGCCTGCCAAACAAGCTTAAGCCCATTGGGCGATGCGAAAACGCATCGGATGGTGTTTCATTATTAACAAAGTTCAACCTATTCAGTCAAACCAGAAGTTTGAAAAAAATTATCATTACTTTTTTTACAGCCGATTCAAATTTAAAATGTTGAATCCAAACGTAATGTCAAATTGAATCTACCACTCATCAGTGGAGGGTACGGAAATTATTTTAGAAGAAAATAAAATATACACTTAAACAAAGAAGGCATCCAGCATTAGTTAAACGTCATAGTAGACAAGATTTAAGAAGATGTTCGACATATCATTTCAAAATAAAACGTGTTGAAAACAAAACAATTTTGAAAATCGGATGTCCATCGATTATATTTCTGAGTTAGAAGTTGCTGAAACTAAAGTCATCTCCAAACATTGGGCGTATTTGTTAATAAAAACATAAAGTATTAAAACTAGAAAGGCACCTTTGACAAACAATTTTCCACAGAAAGCAATTTACGAAAAAAAATAAGTCTGCTGATTTAACGACAAAGTGTCTTCTTTCGAGTCATTTGCGATTTCGGCTACATTTAATAATTGGGGTTTGGCCACAAAATTAGAAAAATGCATATGTGACGCGCAAAACAGAAAGGGACCTAAGGGTAAAAACCAGTTTTGTTCAGGAGAGCCATTTTAAAGATTTAAATACGTGTATCTTTGGTGTACCATCACTTTCATAAAACGCGCATATCTCTGGGAGGGAACACTTTTGGGGCCTGGGATCGGTCTTATTCGATGCTTGGATGTTGTCCACATCAAAAAAAAGTGAATATTGATTTTTTTACCCTTAGGTCCCTTTCTCTATGCGCTGTCACATATAGTGCACGGTGGTATGACTACGTGCGGATGTTTCTAACAACAAGGGATATGTAGTTAGTAGGGACATAAATACTGTTACAACATTGAACACACCCATTTCAATAGTAGAACTGAACATACCCCATTATTGTCATATGGGTTTTTGAAAACTAACCTCAAAAGCGTTAGTCTGTAGCGGGATTTTAAAATTGTTTTAACTTCCATCATGGAGTGGCCAGATAATGAGAATCGTATCGCTGTAATAGCGCTTTTCAAGTGTGAAATGAAAAAAACGATATTTTCAAAACGCTCCGGCCACTAGGGATTAGCCGCATGTTCGTCTACCGATGCATAAAACTGTTTGAGGAGACTGGAGATGTAAAAGACCGCCACCGGTCGGGCCGCCCACGCTCTGTTCGAACACCGCATGTCTTCAAAGCCGTTAAATCAAGAATTCACAGAAATACGATCCGAAAACAGAAAATCATGGCCCGTGAGATGAATATCACGCAAAAGTCCATGAGTCGAATCATTAAAAAAAACTTGGGATTTGGGGCTTTCAAACTACGTACCGGACATTTATTGACTGCAGCTTTTAAAAAAAATAGGATTGAAAAATGCAAACGTCTTTTGGTGAAGCACGCTGATAACTTGAAAAATTTTGTTCATCGATGAAACAATTTTTACCGTTCAGGAAAAATTTATCAAGCAAAATGATAGAGTGTATGTATGCGCGGTCATCTGAGGAAGCATCTGAACTGATCCCAAGGGTGGAAAAGGGCTTCAGTGATGGTTTGATGGGGTGTCTCTTACGATGGGGTCACTGACCTGCATTTCTGCGAACAAGGAGTCAAAACATCGGCCAAAGTTTACCAAGACATCGTTTTGGAAGCTGTTATGAAGCCTCTTAACAATTCCCTGTTCCAAAACCAGCCATGGACTTCCAGCAGGATTCTGCGCCGGCCCATAAGGCTAAAACGTCCCAGGCCTGGTTTCGAAACAATTTGCCAGCGTTCATTTCCTCTGAAGAATGACCCTCAGGCAGTCCAGGTTTGAACCCATTGGATTACAAATTGTGGACGGTTTTAGAGGACAAGGTTTGTCACAAAAGATTACCCAACATTGGATCTCTTAAGACTGCTTTGGTTCGAGCTGTGGCCAATTTTCCAATGGACGAGGTTCGTGCAGCTATTGACGATTGGCCAGTGCGACTTAAGGCGTGTGTAAAGGCAAAAGGCGGACATTTCGAATAATTAATTTCTTTTTGGATACAGTATACATCAATAAATATATTTAAAAATATTTGGTCCAAAAACATTCAGTACTTTTTATGTTACAGCATAAAACGTGTGTAACAGTAGTTATGTCCCTACTAAGTAAATACAGGGTGTCCGCCGGGAAGGTATACTACTTTGTTTTTAACGCCATTTTGGTAAACATTGGTCTTGACAGTTCATATTTGGCAGTCGTGAAGTAGAGACGTGGCAAATTTATTATGGAAAAATATTCGATAAACCAACGTGTTTTAATAATTTTAAACATTTTATTAAAATCAATCATCAATTACTGTGACGATGAGAAAGTTACGTGAAATTTTTGCGAAAAACAACGTGCCAACAAAACGCACAATTTATCGTGTAGTGAATGATTTCGAAGAAAGAGGGTCTGTAGCTGATAGGCCCACACATGGACTAACACGTACTGCAAGCTCGACTGAAAACATTACTGCTACTCAAGAATGTGTTCAAAACAATTCCATCAATTCGACGCCTTGCCCAGGAGCTTGCTCTTCAAAGAACAACTTTGGCCACAAATTTGCACAAGGATTTGCATTTGTTTCCATTTAAGATTCAGTTACTAGAGCTTCTTTCACAAGACCAATAGGATGTTACAGCTCGCCCATGACAACCCCGAAATTTATGAACAAATCATAATGAGTGACGGGGCACATTTTCATTTAAATGGATATGTGAATAAACAGAATAGTCGGTTCTGGGCAATGGAAAACCCTCAAATTATTCATCAGTCACCTTTGCATCCATTAAAAGTGTTATTCTGGTGTGCAATTTGGTCAGGAGGTATCATTGAACCTTACTTTTATGAAAATGAAAACGGCGTAACGGTAACTCTCAATGGGGAGCGATATCGTGATTTGATTTTTACCGCCAGAACTGCAAGCTTTGGACTTGATTGACAAGACGGTGCCACATCGCATACAGCTAGGATTGCAATATAATTACTGCGAGTCCTCTTTTCACAACAACTTATTTTGAAGAAATGATGATGTTGATTGGCCTCCACGGTCGTTTGATTTGACTGCTCCGGACTTCTTTTTGAACTCCGGACTTCTCTGAACAGCAAGGTTTATACAAACAAACCTGAAACGCTTGAGCAACTTAAACAAAATATTCGTAATGATATTAATGAAATACCGCGTGAAATGTGTGAGAATGTAATGAAAAATGTGCTCAAAGGGGCTCGCATTTGTGAGGCTAGCGCTATTCCCTACATAATTGTCAACATTAAATAAAACATTTATCAATATAAGATCCATTTTCTTTCATTTAATCAAAAATTATAAACAAACAAAGTGGTACCTTCCCGACGGAGACCCTGTATATACACCCTGCATTGTGGATTTGCTATTAAGATGTCAGAAAAAGCAATTATTGTATTTTTAGTCCCTATAGTCACGGGCAAGAGCCACCTTTCTAACATAAATTTTAAACAATTTCATATTTGTATTCGTAGTGAAATTTATTTTTATTTGAGTACCAATATATCAGTTTTAACAAATAGTCATTTTTGGGCCCACTGGGTCCATTAGTCCGAATACAGTCTCAGCAAATGTACAAAATAAGTTTTAATTTCTAGTGATAAACTTTTTTTGGCTGTGGTCGCTATTTGGGACACTTGCTTGTGTCCATGAGTTCCATCTAAACTCAGCCAAATCTTCAAAATATATCGAAATTTGTATTCGTAGTAAAATTTGCTTCATATTTATATGATCATAACCGTAGTGTTATGGGCCACGAGCCGACTCCAAATCTTCAAAATATTTGATTCATAGTAAAATTTTCTTTAATTTGAGAATCCGTATGTTGTCCACGTCCATGTTCGAGTTCGCTTCGTTTGACTATAAGGGCCGTTTTATGGGCAACTTGAGTCCACTAGTCCGACACGAATTTAAGCAAAATCTTCAAATTAATTCCATATATAGATGCATCTAGCTGTAACCCGATGCCCTTCGCTGCCCCCAAACATGCTTTTAGAGAATTAATAGAAATTATATATTCGGTAATTTGTGTATTTAATCTTATTGAAGTAAAATTACTATCTGACATGAAGGTTTTCCAATACAACAAAATGCACGTGAAGACCTATGAAGAATTTATGTTTTTTTTTATTTGGGCCGTTTTTATTCTAATTATTAGTTAATCAGTTTAACTACGGTTCAAAGGTTATATTGCAGCTTAAAGATGTTATATAATATTTCCGTTTAGTAGCAAGTCGATCGGTCTATCATAGTGAACGCTACAGCACCTTTGAAAGAGACGGGGTAGTTTTTGATGTGGACAACATCTGAGCATCGAATGAGACCGATCCCTTGCCCCAAAAGTGTTCCCTCCCAGAGATATGCGCGTTTTTTGAAAGTGAAGTCGACGATTCTACACCAAAGATACACGTATTTAAATCTTTAAAATGGCTCTCCTGAACAATACTGTTTTTTACCCTTAGGCCCCTTTCTATTTTGCGCGTCACATATTGCCTTATTTGCATATATACTGCATACAAAGTAAGTCTTATGTTTCTACGTAAAAAGTTTAGGACGATTAAACATTTTTAAGTATTTCGGCGGCACCACACACTTTGCGAAATGATGAGCACTGCTAACACATTCATAGTGTAAAAACTTCAATACAATTCGTACCAAATATTATTCGACAATCGAAAGAAAGATCGTAAAACATATTTCTTTACATGCCAATGGTTAATTAGTTGAAGTCTTATGCAGCGGTGCCAAGCCCGTCTGTAAAATCGTATTTCTATAAAGCAATTTTCTCATCTGCAGTAGTACATTTTTTAATGATAAGCCTATTAAAGCCTTTTTTAAAAAGGGACATAAAACCGCCCACTTTTCCCCAAACTTATTTCTTTACACTTCAGTAGTATATATTCCAAATTCAAAGTTCCCAACTTAAATACTTTGAGTTCTAGCCGTTTAACATTTTTGGATGTGAATGGTGCCACGCCCACATGCAAGCTCGCATCCGTGTATACTATATAAAAAAGTATTCGCCCACTATAGGATACTGTGTACATTTAAGGATGATCTGTCTCTTATTATGGCTAATACATAGCTTTTAAAAGAGGGGCGTGGCACCTCCCACTTTCCCCCCAAATGTATTTTCTAAAAAATCGAAGTAGCCTTTTTTAACCAATGCACCCATATATTTTGTGAAAATTTAAAGAAGATCGGTTCAGTAGTTTTAGCTCCTTTACGAGGGTTGCTATTTATATCGGGAGCTGACAATACTTGTGTTTCTAGATGCAAACAGGAACTTCCATTGAAACTTTGACATTCTTTAGCCTGACTTCTCTCAGAACATTTTGCAGTTTGAGGGCGAATTGTTTTGTTTACAGTGTGTTGAAAAATTCATCTCAGTCAAAAAATGGGATTATCCCGTGAACATTTTCATGCGATGATTTTTTACGATTTTCGGCGTGGTTTATCGAGTCAAGAATTTTTCGAATTTTGGCGATAAAGCACTAGCAAAAACCACTGTTAATCGCTGGTACCAAGAGTTCAGTGAGGGACGTCCAACTTCGGTCACTTTGCAAGAAACCAGCTTGAACTGATGAAGCAAGACAGACATGTTACATACCGTGGGATTGAGACATCCTTGGGCATTAGTATGACAAGCATCAATAAGATATTGCATGTTCATTTGGCCTAAAAAAAAATTTGTTCTTGTTGGATCCCACATAATTTGACGAATGCTCAAAAAAGGCTGGTATTGATTGGTGCAAAGAGATGTCAAAGGCTGTGCATAACATTGTCGAATCATGGATCAATGCATATGAACCGAAACAAAGTAGCAATCGACCGTATAGGTCTTTCAAGACGAGCCAAATCCAATAAAAGTTGTTCGTGGAAGAAGTACATCGAAGCAAATATTTGCGTTTTTTTCGGTATAACCGGCCATGTTGCCACAGTGCGTAGTGGAACGTAGGACGATCAATTCTGAGTGGTATACAACCATCTGTTTGCCAACAGTGTTCAAAGAAATGAGGAAAGACAAAAAGAGAAGACGGATCATTTTTCATCACGACAATGCGAGCTCTTACACATCAGCTGAAACGATGAGCTATTTGACCACTCAAGATGCCGAATTGATGGGCCATCCACCGTACAGCCCTGATTTGGCACCCAATGACTTCTTGAAGCGTTCACAAATCACGTTTTGGAGGTGTCTCAATCGGAGTGGAAAAAGTGCTTCGAAAATTGGTTTGTGCACATGCAAATTGTATTGATCTTAAAAAAGAATAATTTAAAAAAAAACATTTCCAATGATAGATTGTTGTGTTTTTATTGCTGGACTCGAAATATAAATAGCAACCCTCGTAAACAAACAAACAGACAAGAATAAAATTAAATTTTCTATATGGGCATTTCCAAAATGCCCAAACGTTTCGTTCGTTAAAAAAAAATAATTATAAATCGTCGAAATTTTTGAAAGGTTTTTATATTTACGTAGCAATAAGGGAGTTCTTTATTCAGTCAAATAATTAAAACAATCGGCTTTAAAGATTTAAAGACTTAAGTAAAAATAAGGAAAGGTATTTTTTCTTACATTACGAATCCACAAAATCTGCGAATATAGCGAGACAAAAGGTCTTGCACGAAACTTTTTTAGTAGGATTAAAAGGAATAGAAGTTCATTCCCCAACTTTTAAATTTTAAAATGTTTTCTCTTTTTTTATAAGCCGTCGTGTCTGACGTGACGTTAAATGAAGTTCGCAAATTTTAATTAAAAATTTTTCTATAAAATTATTTAACTTAAAAACAACATAAATTTGGGCCAAGGACGAACACTTTTGAGATTGGTCCATGGTTTGATGGCATACATAGGGGTTTCCCGATTTAGAACCTCCTATTCAGACGAAATTTTGCACACAGCTTAACGAGCATCAAAATTGCACTTGTAAAGTAAACCCAACCACGCTGGAATTATGCATGGTACGTTTTAAGCTACCAATTATGAATTTTTGTGAACATAGACCATATAGGTCCATATTTTCGGATAGCTCCCATACAAAAGTCCTTCCTTATTTCGGCACCTAAAGCTCTCAAAGCCAAATATAACTCCCGATTCTTGCCAAATTTCGCATAAAGCAGGGACCAACACATTACTTTAGTAAAATTGGACCATTTCGGTCCATGTTTTCAAATATATTCCACACGAAGATCCCTTCCGATTTGACGTCCTGCAGCTCTAGAGCCACAATTTAAAGCCTGGTTATGTAATGATACATGATACATTATGAGCGACCAGTAACTAGCTGTGCTGAAAATGACCATATAAGTTCATATTGTCGTATAGCCCCGATGCAAAGGTCCTCCCACATTTCAGAACCTTCAGTCCAAAAGCCACATAATACATCCGTTTCCGACCAAATTTCACATGAAGCGTTATAAGTATATATACTCGTATCTCTAATGAAATTTGGACATATCGGTCTATGATTTGAAATAGCCCTTAATGAGGCGCTGAATCTTCTGAACGGCAGAGTGCTAAAGGGTGTCCCATAGTCGTACCCAAATGATTCTTAATGATGCTTAATGATTCTTTTTATTCGCAACCGATATTATGGGCTTTTTACGAGGTTATCAGGCAATAAAACTAGATCAATAGAGTCTATTTCGTTCGTTTAATAGGCATCTGATTCTGTTTAAGCCTTGTAATTGGTCTTCTGTATCTAAGAAATCTATTTTTGGGGTTTTCATTCCAAATATAGTTTGAAGATCCCCTTGCGTAAATTTGTTGATATTAAACTGCCTCAAACCATTGCGCCCGTTTGGTAGTTTTCACTCGACTTAAAACTAGTAAAAATGAGCAGGAAATTGTTTTTTAATGAAATTCTGTACTTCATACCGCTTAAGTTGCAAAAACTATAAGTTAGGGGACCTTACCAAAAAAAAGTGTACGTAACATTTGTTGGCCTCACTTTGTGCCTTTTTAAAATTACTGCAAATATTTACTCTTTCAAGAAAATTACGGAAATATAAAAGATGAAAGTATATCAATGAAATGGAGGTAAAAAGCGCAATTTAAATTGAGAAATAGACAATAATGTTATGTGCAAAGTAGAAAAATGATGGTGATCGTAAACTTGTTTGGTCCACTGTATATTAACAAATACTGGAATTGGTTTGCTTTTATTAATAATAAATTTGGTTTCAATTGTCATAATTTTTTATTTATTTTAGCTCAAGAAACTCACCACGCCCGAAACTTGAAAAATTTGTATGGGGTATAAAAAGTTTCGATTTCACCTACAGCTTATTTTTCTCAAACCTTTTGGGGGTCTACACCATGTCCAATTGATATTGAGAAAATATAGGGCGAAATTGAGAAGCGCAATTTGAAATTGATAATTGCAAACTGAACTTGAGAAAAAATTAATTGAAATTGAGTAACGCAAATTGCAAATTGAATTGATTGAAATTAAAATAATATAAATTGATTGATACAAATTGAAAATGAGAAGGTACAAATTGATATTGAACATTTGCATTTCTATTTTCTCTAATTTCAATTTACTTTTCTTAATTTCAATTTGTAATTTTTCAATTTCAATTTACTCTTTTTAATTACAATTTGTAATTTCTCAATTTCAATTTGCGTTTTTCAATTTAATTTGTATTTTCCCATTTTTAATACAAGTAGTATGTACCACTTTTGGTCAACAAATGACAAAGTACATAGATACAGTGACCCCCAGTGAATTTTAGAAAATTTTCTTAGAGTTCCTTACCAATACCCTTATTTTTAAAAAGACTGTGGGCTTTGCTCTTAAAAAACCCACATATATGAATTAATGACCATTAGAAATGCTTGGGAAGTAGAATGGAGGATAAATGTCAAAAATGCACGTCACACTGAAAATGGCCCATCATGAACATTTCATTTTATAACGGTACCTTGTAAAACAGGTTGACGGATAAAGCTTTGTTTTGACTGTCGGCCTTCTCTTAGTCGTTACCACACCGTGTTTGTGAAAGGCGGGTTCACTTTGCTAAGTTCAGAAAGATGGGACGTCATACATACTTCTAACGACATTCGAAAATTGCTAATTATTCACTCAAATGGCCAAAGTCAGAGAGAAATTCCAAGAATTTGTACAAGTAAGTGTCTCGGGGAACATTATCAAAAGATACAAAACTGAAAAAAGATCAAAAAGAAAGAAAGAAAAAATACCGAATGCCAAGAGCGTTGGATCGTGCGAAAATCACATGAGAATCCTCGTCTGAGTACTCAAAGGTTAGTGTTATAATTGTAAAACAATTAAATATTTCCTATGTGTTGAGACGGTTCGAAGAGTTTTGCGAAACACCGGCCCGCGAAACGCCCAAAAAACATTCGTTTGGAATTTGTTCATAACCCCATAATAAAAGAAGTTTCGTTCTGAAACCATGTTTTATTTACAGACGAAAGTAAATTGTACATATTCGGTTCGGATGGCAGAGTAAATGGAGAAAACCAAACGCTGAAATAGATCCGAAACATTACCGTCCTACGGTTAAACACGGCGGTGGCCATGTTATGATATGGGGTGTCGCAGGTGTCGGTAAACTCCATTTTATCGAAGACATTATGGACAAACATCAGTATTAAAACATTCATAAAGAAAATCTCAAACAAAGAGCTGAAAAATTGGGAATACAAGAGACTTTTCACTTCTACGACCCTAAGCACACATCGTTGAACGGTAAGGAACGGTTGCTCTATAATTTTCCCCGAATTATTAAAACGCCTCCACAGAAAATGTATGACAACAACTGGAGAACGAAATAAGAAAACACGAAATTTCGAATAAAATGATTAAAACGGGTCCTACAACTGCAATGGAATGGAATTTGCACCACACATACACACAAATGAACAGAATATACGAAAAACAGACTAAAGTACGTTTTTAAACAACAACTGACGATCAGTAAAATACATTTTTATAACTTTCTGTAAAGGTTAAATTTAAGTGGGCCATTTTCAGGGTGAGATTGAATTTTGAGTTTCTGTAATAAAACCTAGATTAAATATGATTTTCTATGAAGTGATACTTTAATTTTTTGATTGAAAGATTCAATCCGCATTTTTATTTTTTATAGTTTAACATGAGGAGGCCATTTTCACTGTGAGTCACTGTACATACATATGTACATACATACGTAAGTACTTATTGCAAATTTGCTATCCAGTCTAAGTTACCGAGGCTGCGTTAAAAACATTACTATGTCTACGGTTCGGTTCATAAATTACCCAATATACCAAAAACAATAACGATAAGTGTATATGAACGCGTTATAATCGTGCAAAAGAATTCATTTTGTTTATCGGGTCGTCTTGTCGTAATTCATCATTTAACGTTAACATCCTACATGCATACATACTAATATATATGTAGATGTTTGTGTGTACATATATATTTATTTACATGTATACATACATATATATATGAGGTCATGAAAACCCGAACACACATACTCGTTCAATCACACAAAAGAACGAACGAACCTCTTCCCACTCCACATTTTAACAATCGGGTGCGAAAACGTTAAAAAAATGTGTGCGCAGCGCGCCCGCTGTCACTTATCGACGCCATATTAATTTACAAAAATTTTCTCTATACCACCGACGTGACTAGACTTTTGTAGTTATGTATGTATGTTTTCTTCATTTTGGTTTTCCTTTTCGTCTTCATCTTCCTCCTCGTAACACAACAACGCCATTGAATTTGTCATGCGCTGCTTTTATCTCTTGCGGTAGAGTGTTGAAACCCTGTTCTCTTTATGGTTTTAAGGGGGTAATGAAGGAAGAGAGTCATTGAACAAGTATTGTTTTTTCTTTGTTTGTTCAACTGTGTTCTATACCGTGTTCGTTATGATAAGTGACGGCGGTGGTGGGTTCAGGTTATTGCTTCATGAGTTTGCATTTGCGAGTGTGTGCGCGTTGTGGCTGTTTGTTTTTAGAGACTCTGACGTTGGCTGGCATCATGACTCGGTACAGTACCGCATGTTAATCGTTTGCCATTTTTTCCTTTCCCAACCAAATCAACTGTTGTTGCTGTATGTTTCGCTTTTGTTTCTGAAAATAAAGTGACTTCGTCGATGTGTTCGTCGTGGGCTTGAAAACGTCGAACAAATGCACATGCACTGCTGTCTGGTGATCATGATTTTGTTGCTGTGTGAATTATCGTTGGTGGGTATGTAAGTATGTGTGTGCTTGAAAATGGTTTCGTCTGAATGGATTTCTATAATTTTACATTGGTCGACGTGTTGTTATTGTTGTAGTTTCTGGTCGATGGTGTAAACTCGTGTGGGACTTTTCTAACACCCCTTTTGTGGAGTTACATCGTGGCAGAGGGATGTTTTTGTTCACGTTATCTTCTGCTTTTGTTAACATTCCTTCATTTGCATTTGTTGTTGTTGGTGGCATCGTTTGTTGTTGCAAATGTAATGGATGATTAGAGTCGAGTTATTTCAACTTACCTGTGTGTGATAACGCAAAGGCCAAAGGCGTGGTCAGCCAACTTCATTTTGTAAAGAAAGCATGTTTAGTGTAGCAGAAGGTTACTCTTAAAACTGTAGGTGTAGAACCAGAACAATTGTATGTAGAAATATCACGGGTTTTCTTTGAAACGTATGGGCTTTTTCAGGTAACTCTTTTCAAATTAACCAACGGCATAGCTGTAATATTCCGCACAAAATGAGAACTGTGAGTACCACTTAAAGAAAATATTTTTTTTCACACTACGTTTATACACATCATTTTGCAAATTTTGTACCTAGGGTTGCCAGACGCTCGGGATTCGTCGGGATTATCCCGACTTTCTATGATTGTCCCGAGTCCCGAGTATTGAAATAATGTAGGGGAAAATCCCGACTTTTCAAGTTTGCAAAGTTAAAGTACCAAAAAGACAGCACCACATTTTGTGCAACAAACGACAACACAAAAAATCGATAAAAGCACAAAAAGCGACAGGCGGATCACACACAACAGCTCTGTTGCGCAAAATGTGGTGTGGTGTAGGCCCCCCTTTAAGTCCAGTGCACACTAGCAGACGGATCGTCCAATTCGGAACATTAAATGCTCCACAGTCCTTCTTACACATAATTAATTATTTTTTTTCAACATGCCAAACACTTATTGGGATTAATAGTGAGCAGATGCATAAGCAATTCGGAGCATTTTACGTAGTAGTAAAAAGTTTAGCACTCCGGTCTGTCAGATATATCTGCAAGTGTGCACTGGGCTTTAGGAATGAAAACGAAGTGTAATATAAAGAAATGGTGAAAATTAGTACTCAGTACACTTACAATATATATATTTTCCATCACTGTCGAATCCCAATTTTGCCGACACTGACAACTTAACAGCTGACATTCACCACCTGTTCATAACAACACAAATACCTTGAACATTGTACTGTGGCGGCAGTGTTTAGAAGTTTTTATTCAATTGTAGTATCATTCCGTGAAAATTTGATAGTAATCCATAGGTACATTGTAACTACTTTTATATTTTTTATGCAAATCAAAGTAATTCTGGTATAAATTAGTTTAAGTTTACAGTGTGTATATAAATCACTTTGTTACGTTTTATTGTTTGTATGTTATTTTTATAAACATGTATGTCAGTATGAAACTGTTTTTTTTTTGTTAATAAAACCCTTTTTCTTTTTTGAGAAATCCCGACTTTTACTATTGGATGTCCCGATTTCTTGCATTTGGCATCTGGCAACCCTATTTTGTACCCCGAATTTCACATTTTGTTGTTTTAATATCTTTTTTTACTTTTGAATTTATTATATTTACAAGTGTGACAAAACAAAACTGACTTAAACTTCTTAAAGACAATTTGTAGTCCAATGTCGGTGTGACTACGCCGTCGGTTGTACAGAGTGTAGGGCCGATATGGAATTGTCGGCGGCGGCTTGATTTCTTCTTAACAAAAAGAGCGGCTGGACCGCGGGGTTTTCAATCCAAAAATAAATTTTCAAAACCTCGACCAAATATACTAATGTTGATTTTGTTTTTCAAAAAAAATGTTATCTTCTACTGGTTCAACATTTCAAAAAAGTTATACACCCTGTCAAAATTTCACACTTTCGACACTCGAACAAATTTAAGTCCAAAAGTTCAAGAAGAAGATATTCAAATACTTTTTGAAAAAGTCTCAACCTAATCAAACGAAATCAAAATATGTTTCTAATGCTGCACTTTTTAAACAAACGAACTCGAAAATGCGGGTTCAATGCAGAAAAAATTCAAAATTTTTTTGCACAAACGAAGCCACCATTACCCTTCGGCGGATTGTCGAGATTTCCAAATTATCGAGGTTCCCTGTGTAATATTAGATTTACATGTTTTGTATACCTTTATGTTGTAAATTGTATTGAGACGCTCTTTAAATATGTTATTTATTTTAAATTAATTTATTGTGAAAATAAAAATATTAATTTAAGTCGATACGGTTCAATCTACTTTTATATACGAGTATTTACATATATGAGTACATATGTATACGAATATATAAGTATAAAAATGTATGTTTTTTTGTTCCGTATAGCCGTCTTAGCGGCTGGGCCGATCATCTTAAAATTTTCACACAATGAAGCTGTATGCTCTGGGGTGAAAATAGGGCACTTTAATTCGACAAGTAAAGTGGGCGTGGCACCGCCCTCAAGCCTTTAAATTTAAAACGGATATAACTAATCGACTTTAGGTGGTACATATACTCCTGGTATGATGCAAAATTGATTTTGTAAAATTGGGTGGTGACACGCCCTTTTTTAAAAAAAACCGTTATAACAGCCATATTAACAGTCTGATCGTCCTGAAATTTTTACAGAATGTTGCTGAAAAAAAGTGTGCGCGGCAACGCCCACACACCTCAAAAGTTCAAACGGCTTTTTCACAAAGACTATTAGAGGTGGAAAGATGATATTTAGTACATACATATACTCCTGGTATGATGCAACAGTGTATTAGAAAAATGGGCGGTGCCATGTCCATTTTTGAAGAAACCTCTATAACAGCCATAATAATAGTTTGATCGTCTTGAAATTTTCACAGCAAGTCCACTCATATATCAAGTGGAAGTGGCACCGTCCACTAACCTCAAAATGGCGGCAGGAATCGCTGCATATACTACTAACACCACTAGTGCAAAAAGTGGGCGACTGTTGTGGTTTTAATTTCTGATATCTATCGGACCTTGCTCAAACTTCTGACAGAGGCGGGGAATCTTCTGAATAAGAAAGTATTGTTGTGAATCTTATTGTCTATCCCGCCCGACTTTAACATTTGTTTTTAACGTTTCGCTGAGATTGGGACTTGGAATCATGGATCATGGAGACTATAAATATGATAACTGTTATATTTCAATAGCGAAACCTCCTTTCTGAACTATGCAATTCGGTACGCAGAAAAAAAGACAACCCCTTTAATTTCAACAAAAACATTTGTATGTGAATTTTATTATTTCGTAAATAAGATAAACTATTTATCAGTTACTGCAATTATATTTAATGAAACAAAATTATTCAAAAAATGCATGCACTGTATCGTGTGAAGGTGTATGTGTTTTAGTATGTATGCAGCCTAAGAGATTTTTATTGTGTTCGGGGAAAACACTACAGCCGACTGTAGTTCTCGATAAATGCGAATCGGCCTGCCCTTAAGTGTATCACCACTTGGAGTCTTATGATGGTGAAGTGGCGCTAACCGAAATTGCAGACACCCCTGCTTGTAAATTAAAATCTTTCCTACTGCTTTTTGAAAAAATTTTACATATTTTTTGTATTATGTATGTGCATTTTTTCATCGCCTCATGAAGAAAATGATTTCAATAAACCTTACAATTTTTTTTTAAATATGTAAAGTTTTACATTGCCTGATATGAAATTATTTTCGATAATTGGCTTACATCTTTTTTCGTAAATATGTGAATTATTATCGCTTAAAATCGGAAATTTGTTCGATAAACAACGTATGAATATTTTAGTTAATATGTGCAATTTTTTATTATAGAATTCCTAATTAGTTTTTTGTTTAAATATTTGAATGTTTTAATTGAACCGAAAAAATATTTTTTCTGTTCAATTTTGTTATTTTAAAGCCAAATGTCCACGTATATGGATGATATTTTTAGACACCCAGACAATTTGTATGGAAACTATAGAAAACAAATTAGCATATATGACTAAAATTGGTCCAAATTGGTTGTTTGTATATCGTTATATACTTATACAATACCAAATTTTATTGAAATCGGTATTAATATCTAAAGCGGTTGTATCTAATATCGGGAGAGATCTTTGCACTTTGGCTTTACCAAAACTTGTACCAGTATAATCACATTTTTATCAGAGCTGTTTACTGATTAATCGTTATGAATCGAAAATAAATGACACTACTCGTATTTCAGTACGTATTAGAACTCACATAACTTGTCACCCAGTCCGTGAAATTCGCTCAAATTGTAAAGTCCATACTATGTGTATAATAGCTTTATACACATGTACGAAAATACCCGTTCAGGTAAATCCATTGGAAAATGCACCATTCCGCCCACTTTTCGCATTCGCGTAATCATTTTTCAAACTATACATACGATTCTGCCGAAAATTAGTAAATTTATTTATTTGATAAAAATATTGGAGACTTAGCCACTCCCCTTCTTGCACGTTCCACACACACGGTACCGCGTAGATTGACACCCACATAACTTTTTTCCTAATGCATGAATTTCTCTTGAATTTCGTTTCCTGCAATACACTTCTTTCATCTTTGTATATGCATACGAAAACATTGGATGCCAAGCCCCATTCAATCGACCCTTTAATAGATTTTGATAAAATCGGTAATTTTGATGCAATACAGGACGGAAGGAAGGTATATGTAAGTCGTATCAACCGACTGAACTTTTTTACTTGTTCAATTTAAACTAAGCGAATAGTATAATACAAAATTCCTCTTAATTTGATGTAATGCCTCGAATTTATTCCGCTCTTCCTAATTCGCATGGTTCGTTTTGACCGAAACTCGATTATATCAATCCTCTTTGATATAACCTCGTAAAATTGTCCCTCACAAGGTCATTTTGACTTAGTATAGCTAAATTAATGCTTTTAAGCTAAGCCAGCTATTGCTTATTTTTTACAAAAATATTTAATGCTTTTATAGTCAGAATACCATGCCTACCTTCGACCTACCTACCTTCAAAATTAAAAAGATCAGCATTTTATGATAGATTTATTGTTTTTTTTTCCCATTTTTTTTTTGTAGTAGGATCATAATTGCTTAACTATGTTTTATGGTTTCGATAGTAATTCTCATATTAATTTTCATATTAAAGTGAATTAAAAAGAAGAATTGTGCACGTGGAACAAAAATAAAAAAAAAAACAAATTATTTTTGTAAGTCATATTGTATGTTTGATTCAAATGCAATACTTTTGGATCCCAAATTCCAAAAAAAATAACTTATAGTGGATATGAATAAAAAAAGAATCACCGTATCTAAAAAACCAAACGAGATAGGAAAAAAATGATTTAAAACAGCGAAAGAGCCGGCCGAAAACTCTAAACACAGAAAAATCAGTTTGAAATCGGTCCAAACTACGAATTTAGTAAAACTATTAGTAGACACAACTGGTGGTTATGACAACCAACCAAATATGAAGTGCATGTTACTTTCCTACCAAACCCGATTTGGTTCACTGTTGTTACATATTATACTATGCAACAAAAGTTCGGACTTTCTCAGGGGATGCCTGGCCAAAACTTGCACCGACATTGTCCAATTTCATTTTGATGTATTTTAGTGAACTTTTAAAATACTAAGTCAAATTTTTTATAGTCAGCTGTAAAACTTGCCCCAAATCGGAAGGAGGTTATGTATGTTAGCTATACCACAACATCGAATTATATAGTCCAACTTCAATCTGATATATTCTAAACCTATTAGAAATTATCTGCAAAATTGGGTAGAAATCGTGTGTAGATCATGCCTTTTTGAGGAACTCAAATAATATTTGTGGTGCATGTTTCCATCAGTAATGTAAAAATTTCAAGGCCCAGCCCCACCCCTTACCATTACTAACCCTACACCATTACTACATTAGGTGAACCACACCTAAAAGTCAAGTTTTTTCTGCATTTCACTTTATATTTCTCAATTTCAGACTAACTCAATTTGAACCATGGAAAGATACACAAGCGAGCAACGCCTTATAGTTATTCAGGCTTATTATACAAATGGGCGTTCAAATCAAAATGCACTTCGTGATTTTTTCGGTCAATTTAATCGTCCGGTCAATGAGCAAACCGGGCCTGTAGGAGATGTGAAAACACCAGTGCATGCTCGTACAGCTCGTACTGCAGAAAATATTGCTGCTGTTCGCGATAGTGTGGCTGAAGAGCCGTCCACCTCAACTCGTCGTCGTGCCCAAAAATTGCACCTCTCACGCTCGTCTTTGATGAACATTATGCATATGTGACACGCAAAATAGAAAAGGACCTAAGGGTAAAAACCAGTTTTGGTTAGGAGAGCCATTTTAAAGATTTAAATACGTGTATCTTTGGTGTACCATCACTTTCATAAAACGCGCATATCTCTGGGAGGGAACACTTTTGGGGCATGGGATCGGTCTCATTCGATGCTCACATGTTATGCACATCAAAAAAAAGTGAAAAGTTGATGAAAAGTTTTGTTCAGGAGAGCCATTTTAAAGAGTAGGTCCCTTTCTATTTGCGCTTAGAATCTTCGACTCCACTTTCATAAAACGCGCATTTCTCTGGCAGGGAACACTTTTGGGGCATGGGATCGGTCTCATTCGATGCTCAGATGTTGTCCACATCAAAAAAAGTAGAAAAATGAAAATTGATTTTTTTTCTCTTAGGTCCCTTTCTCTATGCGCTGTCACATATAGACTTGCATTTTCACGCTTACAAGGTGCAATTGACTCAACAACTAAAGCCTCTTGACCATTCCCAACGTCGTCAATGGTCAGAATGATGGCAAGAAATGGCAACAGTGGATGATCGGCCCTTAAAATTTAACCACCCTTTATTTTATTGAACCTCGAAAATACTGAGTCAAATTTTTTCAAAATCAGGTGTAAAACTTACCCCAAATCGGAAGGGGGTTATGTATAAGTATGTTAGCTATACCACAACATCGATCAAGACTAAACATTATCTGCAAAATTGGGTAGAAATCATGTGTAGATCATGCCTTCTTGAGGAACTCAAAGCAAGTGGTGGCCGTATTAAGTACGACATCAAGAGGATATAAATCAGCTACCCCAAAAGACAAAACATAGGTCTGTTCCTATTTATTCGGACTAAAGTCCTTTGTTTGAGTTATTGGTTCACCGTCGATTGCTTCAAGATTTTAAGTTTGAGTGCAATTAAGCTTGGTCTCTGAAGCTCTGTTTACTCTTTACAAATATTTGTTCTCCAATATTTCAACGCCAATTTTTTTTTCAATAGGTTAGGTTTTTTAAATAACATCCCAGTATGCAAAATGATTCGTAGTTTATTCGAAAGTGAATCATTTTCTCGATATCGTTTTCTATATAATACCAAGATTGTGAGAAAAGAATGTAAGGTGATATAGACTGGACTGGATGACGATTTTTCAACTCTATTTTTATTTTTAGTATAGACGTAGAGTATTTTTTGAACTGATAAATATACTATATCGTTTTAAAAATATATGAAAAGTTGACCTTTGGTGTTATTATCTTATAAAATTATTTTTCGGCTTGAGGTCATTTATATAAACTCGTTGTTCTATAAATTGTTCAATTTTTATTTATTCCAATATTTCGTCAATCTTCTTCAGGGGTTGTCAATTAAGAAAACAATGTCGTCCGTCTAATTATCGCTGTCCGCTGTTGAAAACAATGCATCCTATAATGATGAAAATACATGAGTACACTCGCTCATGTTTATACTTCTTCCACTACTTTTATTACTTATTAGAAAATGTTTTATACCTCATTCACGTATATAATTGAAATCCATATTTCGGTTTGAAATCTATTAAAATTTGCTTGAAGATATAGTGCCGAAATCCGATGAAGGTAAATTCCAGATACACTGTCTCAATATTATAATGGGACACTCACAAATATAAACATATATTCATTGTATTCAGTTAAACTCGAAACTCACAAGAATTAAATTTCAATGTTTATGATTTAAGTTTATTAAACAACGAACAAAAAATGCATTCGTTAATGCAAAAAACAACCCAAAAAATTTAAGATTAAACAGTTTTCAGGTCACGAAAAAATTGGGACACAAAACGAAAATATATAACGTATTAAAAATTCAGTTTTATATTTTGAAATTCAATATTAAGCTGGAATGCCCTTTTTTACTTGGAAGGTATTATAGCTTTCAAGCAATCCGGCATCAATTCATTCAGCTTTCGACTATAATTGGTCGATATTATTTTCCATTCGTCCTTGAGAGCTTAACTAATGTCACTTTTATTATAAATTTGATGATTTTTTAGTTTATCCTCCAGATAACACCACACATGCTCTATCGGATTCAGATTTGGGGATTTTGGTGGAGTTTCGAGTACACGAGGGCAATTATAGAGCAGCTAATGTCTAACATTATAAGAATTATTCATAGAATCATTATCCTAAAATCAATATTAATCGTTTCTTAAACCCAGCCGTTTCTGCAAGATTGACTCTCAAGATATTCAAATAATATTTATGATCCCATCAATAATGTGAAGATTTCCAGGCCCACTCAACGATATTGCACCCCATACCATTACTGACCCTACCCCGTGTTTTACTGTCAGTCGCAAATTTCGTTCCCGCAGCTTCTCATTCGGCCTTCTTTAAACATAAAAAGGTCCATCTGACCGAAAAGCATTGTATTTACTTTTGTCTGTAAAAATTACTTTGTACCAAAACTTAAAAACGTTTCATTTATCTTCCTTGGCAAAGCCTAAGCGTTTTAGCTTATTTCCTTGCTACTCGACCATTAAACTGGTGCTTTCGCAAAACAATTCTAATGGTAAGCCTTTTTCTCCAAATATAGGGACATAAATACTATTATACACGTTTTATGCTGTAAAATATAAAGTACTGAATGTATTTGGACCAAATATTTTTAAATATATTTATTGATGTATATTGTATCCAAAATCTACTTATTCGAAATGTCCGCCTTTTGCCTTTACACACGCCTTAAGTCGCACTGGCCAATCGTCAATAGCTGCACGAACCTCGTCATTGGAAAATTGGCCACAGCTCGAACCAAAGCAGGCTTAAAAGGTCCAATATTGGGGTAACTTTTGTGACAAACCTTGTCCTCTAAAACCGTCCACAATTTTTAATTCAATGGGTTCAAATCTGGACTGCCTGAGGGCCATTCTTCAAAGGAAATGAACGCTGGCAAATTGTTTCGAAGCCAGGCCCGGTACGTTTTAGCCTTATGGGCTGTTTGAAAGTCCATGGCTGGTTTTGGAACAGGAAATTATTAAGAGGCTTCACAAGAGCTTCCAAAACTGTTTCTTGGTAAACTTTGGCCGATGTTTTGACTCCTTGGGTCAGGTCAGTAACCTCATTGTAAGAGACCTCATCGTAAGAGACACCCCACCAAACCATGACTGAAGCTGGGTGATGACCCTTTTCCACCCTTGGGATCAGTTCAGATGCTTCCTTAGATGACCGCGCATACACTCTATCATTTTGCTTGTTACATTTTTCCTGAACGTTAAAAATTTGTTCATCGGTGAACAAAATTTTTCTGTGCAAGTTATCAGCGTGCTTCACCAAAAGACGTTTGCATTTTTCAATCCTATTTTTTTTTAAAGCTGCAGTCAATAAATGTCCGTTGCGTCGTTTGAAATCCCCAAGTCCCAAGTCTTTTTTAATGATTCGACTCATAGACTTTTGCGTGATATTCATCTCACGGGCCATGATTTTCTGTTTTCGGAGCGTATTTCTGGGAATTCTTGATTAAACGGCTTTGATGACATTCGGTGTTCGAACAGAGCGTGGGCGGCCCGACCGGTGGCGATCTTTTACATCTCCAGTCTCCTCAAACAGTTTTATGCATCGGTAGACGAACATGCGGCTAATCCCTAGTGGCCGGAGCGTTTTGAAAATATCGCTTTTTTCATTTCACACTTCAAAAGCGCTATTACAGCGATACGGTTCTCGTTATCTGACCGCTCCATGATGAAAGTTGAAACAATTTTAAAATCCCGTTACAGACTAACGCTATTAAGGTTAGCTTTCAAAACCCATAAGACATTAACGGGGTACGTTCAGTTCTACTATTGAAATGGATGTGTTCAATGTTGTAACAGTATTTTTGTCCCTACTAAGTATTTCTGCTTCAGCATCGAGTTTTGTGTGGCTCATCTGAGTCGGAAAACGTTTTCCACTTGCTGATTTTCCAACGTGTCGAAATTCTCGCATAATGATATTAAATACTGTATATCGTGGTCGATTGTCCTCGCACAGATTTCAAAGATTTGAAAATATGCTTTAAATATGCAGTTTTAAAACTCCCTGCAAATGTCAAGTAACATATCCGAAAATTGTAGCGTTAACTAGAGCAAAACTAAGTGTGGTTGCCATATGTTCCAAAATTGCTTTGAGCTGAATTATTCTGAATAAGTATTAATCAGCCTTATTACGGTTGTCGAAGACGTAGTCGAATGTCGTTTTTTTTGGAAAACGGTACTACGGTTGTCGAAAATGCACAATCTGTTACAATTTTCGTAACACGGAAGACGAAAACGACTGTCAATGTTGGCTAAAACAGTCGATCAATTTTTTCCATACGACTAGAGACGTCGCCGCATTCAATTGACAACAATTGTTAGCCGTTGGTTTCATCCGCTAACACGCCATTAACTAATTTGAAATTTAACACATTTTTTTGACATTTTATATTCGACAATAAATAAATATAACAAAATTGTATAAAATAAATTATTTATCTATTTTGAACATTGGGTAAATTTGCGGTATTTTACCAAAAAACTTTTATCTGATGTCGACCGCTGATATAAAGTTTATGTCGCCGTCACTTGTTTTGTGTCAGTTGTCGCCGTAAAAATGAACAATCAGGCGTCGTTTTCTGAATATATTCACATTTGTTTACAAAGATGAGCTGCAAAATGTAAGTATTTGTTTTTTGTGAGAAAATTCATTTAATTAATTATTTATTTATTCCAGGAATAAAATAACCACGCAACAACAGTTTTCAAAAATGGTGGAATTGTTGGAGGCAAATCCAAATCTTGCGCGTGCGTACCACAGCGGCCTACATAAAGTAAATACCAAGGAGGAATGGGCGAAAATTGCCATTGAATTAAATTCTATTGGGCCTCCCATGCGCTAAGGTACGGAATGGATGAAAGTGTGGGCAGACTTCAAATGTAATTTGAAAAAGAAGCTGCTGCACAACAAGGCACAATGCCGTGCAACGAGAGGAGGGCCACACAAACAGTTTGTACTGACGCCAGTGGAGGAAGCAGCCTCAAGTTTGCTGCAGCTAGACTCCATAGTAAATCCGGAGGGAGTCGAATTTGGAGTCTCAAATACTCCACTTAAGTCCAGCTATTGCCGTATGGACACCACAAATGGAAATATTTTTTTTATTATATTTATTTTATTTTATCTTGAGAAAATTTCAATGTTGCCTTTGGCGGACAATTATGTAAAAAGTAAACATTGTTTTGACAGTATAGCACATCTTTTACTTTTCAATCTATTACAAAATCACAAGAGTCGAAAAAGTTACGTAATACCAAAAATAATCGAAATCGACAACGACTTCGACTGCTCTCGATTTTCGTCTTCGACAACCGTAATAAGGCTGAATAACTTTTTCTTTGCCAGATAAAAACGGATAAACGGTTATAGTAGCTACATAAATATATTTACAATTAATATATTTACAATTTATTACCCTTTATTACTTCCCTTTTTTAAAGTTGAGACACTTAAGATACACTTTCGTTGCACTTCACACTAGCCCGTTTTTAGGGGTCGGTTCCCACACAAACTAAACAAAATTTCAAACGGAATCCGGGGAATGTGGATAATATTGTTTATGCAATCGAGAAATAAAACTAAGATAATTTAAACTTAATGCCTAACACACTTTTCGAAGGGCGCACCCAAAAGATACCGCCTACATTTTTACAATGTGGGATATTCATCATTATCCGTCACCACAATTCCTGCCTAAATCGGATAAAAAAATCATAAATTACTACTCACAAATATAAATATCCCTTCGTACATACCATCTTCAGGATTTCTTCCCAAAATTGAAGCGAAAAACATTAAAAAAAAGGTAAACGTTTATGAATTCGCCTAATTACATTCTTAACCTTTTTTTAAACAATTATTGATATGCTACATATCAATAATTCCGTGACTTTTCCAACTTCCCTCGTAGTTATATCAAATACAACACTGCTCCCATCAAGTAACATTTGTTAATAGACTGCTGTCAAATTTGGAGAGAGTTCCGTCAATTAGTTTGTGTTTAACAGCTGTTCAAAACATAAAAATGGAGAAAGTGAATTTTGAGTGCTTATTAAACATTATTTTTTGCGGAAAACCCGTCAATCAGACCAAGGAAAAGCTTGTCAAATAGAATAAGGACCCCTGTACTATGGATTTCTATGGTAAAAAAAGTGGTTTACTGACGTACGTGATCACTTGGAGTTGTTTAACCGCAACTCGAATGAGTTTTTGCGGCGTTTTGTAAATGTAGATGAATCATGGAGCCATAACAATACTATGGTTTTCTCCGGCTGAACCGGCTTCGAAGAAGGCCAATGTGACTTTGTCGGTCAATAAGGTAATGGTGACAGTTTTTTGGGAACTGCAAAGCAATAAACGGCGAATATTATGGAAACTTATTGGACCGATTTAACGAGGATTTAAAAAAAAAGAAATAAGGGGGCCAAGAAAAAAGTAATTTTTCATCAAGATAATGCACGGGTGCACACGTGTGCAGTCTCAATGGCAAAATTGCACGAATTGGGTTACGAATTGGAACCTCATCCGCCATATTTTCCGGATTAATTGAAGGAAACCCCAATGAATATTTCCTATTTGCGAACCTAAAGAAATGGCTCGATGGAAAGAGATTCAGCTCCAACGATGAAATTGGGCAAACAGATGCCTATTTTTTTGAAAGGGATACAAAAATTGGAGAAACGTTGGTCTAAGTGTACTGAGCTAAAAGGAGATTATGTTGAAAAATTAATTTATTTTTGCAAAAAAAAACTGTGTTTTATGCGAACGGAATTATTGGTAAGTCCTCGTAAATTTGATGGGGGATCCGAGATCGTACTATTTGTCGAAAAATCCTACTTTTTGAAAAGGATACGAAAATTGGAGAAACGTTGGACTAAGTGTATTGCGGATACAAAAATTAAAAAATATTGAAAGTTAAAAAGTTGATATCGATTCACATTTCTGAAGTTATCAAAATCTCAAAAAATTATAAGTGAATCGATACAAATATTTTCAAATAAAGGGTGTTTTTTTCAGACGTGAGGTTTTTAAGAAGAAATAAAACGAATATTAAATAAATGCTATGGCCAAGAATTTAGCTTTTTTGTGCCAATATGTTTTAAAAATGATTTAGGGCAAGTGGCCGCCGCGGCTGGGTCGAATAAATTCCAGCCGAGAGTCGCAATTTTCGACCACTTTTTTTTTGGGACCGTATGTCAGCAATTTCGCGTCGAATTTTCTCTTCCAAGGCATCAATCATGTCGGGCTTATATGCGTAGACAAGCGACTGCACATTACCCCACAAAAAACAGTCCAGCGGTGTAAAATCTCACGATCTTGGAGGCCACGCCACAGACCCACGACTCTAGATAATGCGCTCACCAAAAGTTTATTTCAATTAATTGTTTATTTCTTTGGCTGTATGGTATGTAGCGCCATCTTGTTGGAACAAAGGGTCCACATCAATATGCTCTAATTCAGGCAAGAAAACGTCATTAATCATGGCTTTATAGTGTTCCCCATTGACTGTTACATAATGGTCGGCTTCATGTTTGATGAAATATGGACCAATGATTTCCTCTGCCCATAGAGCACACCAAACAGTGACTTTTTGAGGATGTAACGGCGTCTCAACAATGGCTTGTGTATGGTCATTACTCCAAATACGACAATTTTGGTTATTAACGTGCCCATTCAACCAAAAGTAAGCTTCACCGCTGAACTCAATTTTTTTTGTAAAAATCAGGATCAGTGGTCATCTCGTTTTGGGCCCATTCACCAGGATTTGAAGACGTTGTTCCGGAGTAAGTCTATTCATTATAAAACGCCAAACCAAACTTAGAATTAATCAAGTGACAGCTGTCAACAGGACCAACTCTGAAAAACGTGTGGTTAGATTAAAAACTACACGTCTGAAATAACACCGTTTATAAACATAGTTAAAGGATTCGAAAATTTTAAAATGGTAGATTTTAATTGTACCTAAGATAAGGTCAGGTTAAATTGGCAGCTTACGCAAAGCATAGCTCACTTAGGTCCATGAGTAGGTACCGTTGTCAAACCTAATACTCGTCGCGAATAATTCACCCTATGCTTATTGTATCCTTGAGTCAGCCTGTTGATGGTGTGGAATCCACATGATCCACACTACAGATCATGTCCGATTCACCATCGCAGAGACATGTAGACCAAGCACTTTACGTCTTAAGTCCGCAAATGCCGGGCAGTCGCAGAGATATTGTTTAGTTGTCTCCAGCTCCTCTTGCAACTCCATTGTTGCAACTGCCACAGAAGTCGTTGGCAAGTGGGCACCTTTTCCCACCTTTCCTTGGCAAAGAGAAACATTTTCCGTTTTATTGCTTATCTCTCGTTAGATGTAAGCCAATATTACCAGTACACTCATTTGAGTTCTGGGTTACGTTAACTGCACAAGTACCACCAATGCACAGGAACCAATAAAAGGCTTCCCGACGAATGCCTCGCTATCGTATCCAGAGACATCCGGCATTAATTAACAATTTGCGAAGTGGTGTACACATTTTCCAGGGATCTAATGGCCGCTTTGCTGTTAGGATAAAACAAGATATCCCTGCATGATTCTTGGCGCTCGGGATATCCGATGGCCGTGTTTTGTAATGAAAATTGCTACAATAGTCCGGTAGCTTGAATGATTGTTTCTTATTTAGCTGATCCGAGTAGATACTACATTTAACTCCTCTTACACGCAGAAAAAAAGTATGGTTGGGGTGACAATATTCGAAGAGGATCATACTATTGTTGGGTATATGGTTGTGACACAACAATATTATGATCCTCACAACAATACTATGATTCACACATAACCATACTATGATACCCACAACCATAGTATGATTTACACATAACCATACTATAATCCCCACAACCATAGTATGATTCACACTCAACCATACTATGATCTCCACAACCATACTATGATCCTCACAACAATAGTATGATTCACACTCAACTATACTATTATCTCCACAACCATATTATGATCCTCACAACCATAGTATGATTCAGACGCAACCATACTATGATCCCCACAACCATAGTTTGATTCACACTCAACCATACTATTATCCCCAAAATTATTTATTAGTATTGGTTATTGTTGTTAGAGATTTTTATTAAGTATGTTATTTTAAATTGCATTACTATTAGTTCATAGCCAGATTTGAGGCCATGTTTTTATTGAACATTTCATTCAAGAAACAAAAATATATATTCCAACGGTCAAAAATACTTTTAGTTGCCAGCAGGGGTGAATGCTACTTCACCATCCGTAGACACCAAGTAACGAATGTGATTTTACCATGATCAATGGCTATATACATAAGTGCAGACAAATTTTAAATAAACGAGAACCAGTCGGTAGTCGAGTGTTTCACCGAACAAAGTAAACACAATAAAAATCCCTCGAACTACCATCCGATTGTTGTTGTTTTTTTAATGGACAGCAACCATTCACTGTATCGTGTGTATGTGTTTTTTTTTGTATATCAAACAAAATACGCACACACATACATGTATGCTCTATAAAACTTGTTTGGTTATGTTCATAGTCGCAACCATACTGTATGATTGCCGTAATCAAATTATTGTTAACGTAAATTTTAAACAACAATACTTTTTGTTGCACCAACCATGTTCATATGGTTATTACAACCATATTTTCATTTTTAAATTTGGCAATAATACTATTGTTACACTTTAACAATACCAATATTGTCGCAATCATGCTATTGTCAAAATGAAATTCAAAAAACAATACTATGGTTGCGATGAACATGATTGACTTAGATCCGTCGGTGTATAAATATATTTGGATTGTATTCTTTGTTCTTTCTCGTTGCAAAACCAGGATAGAAAATAGGTTTAGGTGTCACATAGTCAACACGAAATCCTACATTGACTACTCCAAAATTAGTGGCGTATCCTATTTCCATGTCCCAAGTCGCAAAGCCGTATTTTCAGCCACCTGCTTTGCCAAAATGTCTGGCTTAAGCCAGTTAAGGATAGTAAACAGAGCCTTTGATGAAGTCGTTCTCAGTGTTCTAAGCTGTTATCATTATCGCTTCCGTCCTCATAATACGGTCTAATCTGCTCTGGTGTGTCTTGTACTCCAATGCCTGCCACCTAGTCAACAAAATCATATAGCCAGTCTCGTATACGTTTTTGGGACTCATTCCCCAGCTGAGGCAAATGGCCTTTTTGCAGCAGCCTGAGTGGTCCTTTTCTGTGCACACAGAGAACAGATTTGTTGCCACAACCGATTTTTTTCCAACCCAATGTTGGTAGTCGCACGTATTCAATCGAATGTTGATTGAGTACAGGGCAATTTTCAGTAGTGGGAACTGACAGAATCGGTTGAAAAGACAAAGCATCAGTAACCCTAACTAATGACCATGATTATTGGCACTGGATTTGTACATGAATTGGTTGTTGTTATAGATTATTGGTAAGGTAAAAATAAAGATGATATTTTATTTACGAGTAAGTGAATTAAATGATTACTTAATGGTTTATGTGACACAAAAACCTCAAATGAATGCTTGAAATATTCGATACAGATGAAATGAAAAAATATATACTTTTATTGCGGTCTTATTTTGTTGTTTATTTAAAACAAAATTCGCCCCTCCGTCTCGATTTTGGCTTCCATCCTGAACAAACCTTATTCATTAATATCATTTTATAAAAAAAAATATTTTAAAAAAGTAAATCGACTGTTTGTCTTAAAAATATGCTGATTTTAATTTAGACGATCTATACTAAACTGATAAATAAAAGCAGAACGCGTTAATCGATTTCTATGATCTATGTCGCATTATGTTTATAGGTTATGTGACTTTACGTGAAAGTTATAAGACTCTACACGTTTTTCCGTTTGGGATTTAAATGCTAAAAAAAAAAAAAGTTTTTTTTGGCAAAATTTTCTTCATAAATTTATTTCTAATTGCAAAAATGTTGATTTGGTAGAGAAATAGTATATTAATGGATTAAAGAAAATGTAATTATTAATTTTTCTCAATTTATTTCAGCAAAATCGAACTAGTCGTTCTCGAGTTATGTCAAACTACGTTTTTGCCAACATTTTACAACTAAGCGAAAAAACATCAAGATAAGGAAAAAATGTAAAAGGTCATAAAAAAAAACTGGCACATACGAACGCAAAACCCTTTGAGGGTTTTAATATACTGACCTAGTACCATCACCCTGACTTGGAATTTCTCACCCCCCAGACAATAACCCCAAAAATGTTCCACAGTGTAATAGTTGTAATTTAGAACATTTTAATCTAACACCGACAATTTGCTAAAAATATTTATACAATTTCGCTTAAAAAGGACACGCCCTAACTTAAATCAATAGGACAAAATCTTGTAGAACATATAAATACTCAAACTCCCGTTTAAGAATCATTTTTTCACCTTTTCGAAAAAGGGACTAAAAGGAACTCATATTTTAGAGATAGGATGTAAAAAACTCCATTGGATTTTACTTAAGACATCTCATCATGAAAATTCGTCTAAACTATGAATATTTACTACTTTTTATTTTATTTCATTTGGTAAAGCGTTGCAAAATTAAAAATGTCCTTGGCCCATAAAAATAACTCGGACCTACGAGGGCGTTCATTTGGGAATTTACTATACTCACCTTAGTCTTTTATTTCTCGAAAAAGTCATGAAAGTCCGATCTTTTGTTGCATAGTGTAATGCATTACAACAGCGCACTAAACGGGGTTTGGTTACTATTTATAATTTATTTGTTGCCACCACCAAAATTTGGTACCAAAGTAATATGTTCTTCATAATTTGTTGGCTGTCCTAACTACCAGATATGGCAACTAGTTCGGTTGGTATAACGGACGTATTGGCTGTAAAAATCGTAATATTATTGTAGCTACCATCCTATGGTAAGGTGATTGCAACGGAAAGTTTGTTTATCCAACCGAATGTTTGTAGTACGGACCGATTTCCAACTGATTCTTTCACTTTGTGTAATAACTTTAGCAGACTCCACTGCTTTGGGAGCATCTTTGGACCCTTTCCCGTGGCTGCCACCGCCAGCACGTCTTTTCCATGACTTTAAGCAGAATGTTGATGTAAAGATTCCACAGCAGTAGGGAGAGAACACCTACAGGGTGGGCCAAAAGTTACAATGGGGTTAAACATTTTAATAACTTTTTCGTTAATAATTTTTTTTTCTATTTTTTCTCAGATTATGTAGGATGATGATTGTATTTTTTCAGATCAAAAAAAGAATATAAAAGTTTAAATCAAGTGTGGAATCTTCATGGTAATTTAAAAGGACATTTTATGACATTTATTTTTTGAATACAATTTCCTTCAAATGTTGGCCGCAACTACGCCTCAGGGTTTCCATTCTGAGGTTCCAATTTTGGATGACTCGTTCGAGTATTTCGACCAGTATGGCTTCCAAAACCTGAATCGTAGCTGGTTTGTCAGCATAGACTTTGGACTTTACGTATCCCCAAAGAAAAAAATGTCTAAAGGTGTGATATCACTCGATCTAGGCGGCCAACTTACTTGTCCAAAACGTGAAACAGATCCATTGTTTGAGCAGCTGTATGACAAGTGGCACCGTCCTCTTGAAACCAAGTGTCGTCAAGATTACGGGCTTCAATTACAGGTAGCATAAAGATCGATATCAATGCGCGATAGCGAGCATCATTCACGGTTACGTTCCGGCCATCATCATTTTTGAAAAAATATGCACCGATGATTCCACCATCTTATAAACCGCACCAAAACGTGATTTTCTCTGGTTATAATGGTTCCTCTTGAAACTCTTCTTGTTGCTATTCAGCCCTAATGCGGCAATTTTGTTAATTGACTTTGCCGTTGAGCCAGAAATGGGTCTCATCACTGAACAAAATTTTGGTCGAAAACAGCGGATTTTCCCGTTTCTCAGCGAACGCTGATTTCCATAATACAGTTGCCAACATTTGAAGGTAATTATTTTCCAAAAATAAATGCCATAAAATGTCCTTTCGAATTACCAATAAAGATTCCGCACTTGATTTGAATTTTTATATTTTTTTTGTTCTTAAAAACAACCTCTTGATGGATCACCCGTTTCAGCTTCGCAATGATGGGCTCGTTTTAGAGCATTTTCCAACACATCTTTCAAAATTTTTGGTTGTAGCGTTCGAATATCTGCAGTTGAAGGATTGTCTCGGGCTTGTTCACATATACTCGCTCCTTCAAATAACCCCAAAGAAAATAGGCCAAATAATTTCCGAATTTCTAGAAATTATTCGCTCCCCAAAAATTTGACTTAAAGTGCCATTGTGTCTCGGGCAGTGGCTCCGTCCTGCTGAAATCACATCTCAGGTCTGTTTTAAAGAGCAGGACGTAACAAATCTTCTATCATAAACCGATACCGCTCTCCATTTACGGTTACAGCACTTCCATTTTCATTCTCGAAGTAGAAAGGCCCAATGATATTTGCAGATGTGATCCCACACCATACTGTACACCTAATGGGGTGCAGTTGGCGTTGACAAATGGCTCTTGGATTTTTAGAACCCTAGAACCTACATTTCTGCTTATAAACCTAGCCGTTTAAATGAAAAGAGCTTCATCACTCATCACTTTGCGTTAAAATAATTCATCGCTGATTAAAATAAAAAGTTCGGTTTTACTTTCAACAATTGCAGCAAGGCTTTCTGAAGAGGGTTGTCACGGACCCGAAATCATGATAAAAGTAGTGTGCAGCCACGAAAATCAATGTCACTTTGCCATTTTGTTAAAAACTTGTCTTTTATTTAAATATAGAAGCAAGAAGTCTTGAGCCGGATTAATCCCTGTTCAATGAATAAAAAAAAATTATTATTCTGGTTTTTCGTTTAGTTGTGAATCTCTCCATTATTTTTTCTGCAAGTGTTATCTGAAAAAAAATATATAAACGAAAAAGTGATTAAATTTTTAAACCCCATGGTATCTATTGGCCCACCCTGTACTTGTGGTGTTCCCCGTACTGCTAACTTGGAAATATTAGGAGCAACTAGAGTAGACTCAATGCGCCTGTATTTTAGCTAATTTGGAGCGAAAGAGTGACAGCGTTATTTATTCCTAACTGCCCCATTGCATCAATGACCGATTTCGATCTGACATTGTTAAAAGTGCCCTCCACAACCAAAAAGCCTTCAGTGTGTATTCCAACGAGTGCAGATCAGTGCCGGTAGACTTGCCCTTCGTATAGCCATGCTGGGCCTCCGACAGAGTGCCCGTTCTGATGGATGGCCTTTCCAAAGTTTAAGGCAGTACTGATGAAAGACTACTTGTTCTGAAATACTTCGCCTTACTGTGAGACGCCTTCCCTCCTTTTGGGCTGAAGAAAACCTTACATATTTCAAATTTGAATCGGCTGTAAAAAAAAGTACTGATACTTTTTCAAATCCTGGTTTTATTGGAAAGTTTCAACTTTGTCATTTAATAATGGAATATATTACCATTCATTCGGAAACCGAAAACTCATCGGCTGGTGTTTGGGCTTTACTTCTTGGACCAATTAAACTTTGTAAGCCCTCATGCCGATGTCTTAATGCAAAATTCTTCTCAAAGAAGTGCCGGAAATAGCCACTTCCTGAGAACGATGACAAGTTGATGTTGATAAAAATTAATGTTATTTTGCCTTTCAAAGCCAAAAAAATCGGTAGATCAAATTTTAAATGGCCCACCCTCTGTATGCCGTCCACCGCGCAGGCACATTAGACAGTCGCAAACAGGCTCTGAAGATAGTCAGGAGTCATGGCATCAATGTATCGATGTTTTCCTGTAAGTCCGCTGGAATAATACCATACGGACCCGTGGATTTGAATGGATGGAAGCTTTTAACCGCCCACCATCATTAACATCTAAGAAAGCAATTAGAGAAACGTTGGAATCAAAAAGCAGACTCGAAACTCTGCAAACTGCGACACAACTCGAAAAGTGTAATCTTTATAGGGGATAGTCTAAAATTTGTTGAAATATCAAAATTCCATGTTATTCAAGAAATACTTCTGCTTGTGCAGGGTCTTAACATTTTCACCTTAATTGTTTACAGAGTACAATTAAAAAAAGTAAATTTTGTAAAAAATAGTCAAAGTCCTCAAAATCTAATCGGGACGAAATTTTAGTTTATCATTAATTTCACTTTTTCTTATTTTATGATCTATTTTTTGTTTTGAATATTTTTTAGGGGATGTATAGGGTTGTGGATGTATATTTGAGTTTTGTATCAGACTAAGTTTTTTCAAATTAAGTGAGTAAGTTTCAGTCGCAGAGACGACTAATATCTTAAGCTTCTCCTAGACATTGCTCGAGAAAATTCCGAAATTCTGATAGTGCCATTTATGGAGGAGGTATCTGTGGACTTGTTAAGGGTTTTAACTTTGTTCAGTAAGTGTGTACAGTATCCACTTTTTCATGGGCTATCTCAAGAACAATTTTTAAATATTATGCGAATGGTGCCTGAACATGGGATGTTTAGCCATTTAATTTAGCCATTAGGGGACATTTAATTTAGCTATTGAAGAACTTTTTCGGAAAACCAATTTTATCTCGGTGGCTATGTCAATAAGCAAAATTGCCGCATATGGGGTTTAGCGAACCCACACGTGACTATAGAGAAGCCAATGCATACGCAACGAGACAAGTTATGTGAGTTCTAATCGGCACTGGGGCGGGGTCGTATGTGTAACAGGTACCAGAAGGGGCGTGGTGTGGGCTTCATTATTTCGTCAGCTAGTGCGTTGAATAACCATTTTTTTAGCAATATCCCATGAACAATTTTTTATGCGAACGCCAAAACTGGGCGAAATGGGGCTTTTGCATGTGAGGTACGAAAATGGGGTGTGACAATTGCTTTTTTCGCACACAAGCCACTATCGGAGTTCATAATTCAGGTAAACCGGGTCGTTTGTGACTGAGGTACCAGAAGGGTCGTGGTTAGGTCTCCATTATTTCGTCAGTATGTTCAAAACCATTTTTCTATATGGACATTTCCAGCGGAAGATCCACAGAGACGATAAAAGTAATAGTGCTTAAGAAAAAATCTGTTTCGTTATTTTTAAAAATACTGTTCAAAAATACACTTCAACTCGAAATTATGCTTAGTTGCGAAAATTTTGATGTTTTTTATTATTTTTTTTTTACTTACGGAGATATTTTATGCCAACAAACTTTACATTATATGCCTCTTACAATATCTAACAACAGCAGCTTTTTTTATTTTTTATGCGAAATAAACAATAAAACAATCTTGCTGTTATTTATGTCCTGTTCGTTATGCCCCTTTCGCGAAAGTTACAAATGTCTTTTAAAAACGAACGATCGAAGACATTTAAGAAAATAAATTTATCATGTAAGCTTTATTAATAAGCCCAATAAAGAGTTAAAACGTAATTAAAAAAAAATTAAATTACATTTATGTTTTATGTATGTTATATACAAAATGGTTAAATTTATAAAAAAGAATATGAAAGGTCAAAAATTCAAATTTTCCGTACAAAAATGTTTTTTTGGACCTATGTTTACATATCAGGGTAAAATTTTCTCTTAATTTTGTTTTATTAAATTTTTTAATGTAATATTTATACTTTCCAGAACAAAATGATCATTCAAAAACATAATTATAAATGTATAAAATATTAATATCCTAATGGTTCTTATTCTATGATATAACAAGCAGATGTTATGTGTAGAAGTTAGAATATCTGTAGCAATAAATTTAAACACTGTATGTCTGACATTATTGAATTCGCGATTAACGTGTTTTGTTAATTTATTGTTGTAGTTTAAAATTTCTTAACTTTTATAAACGCTAAGTTTTTTAAGTACAAGCGTGTAGCTGAAAATCATTAATATCGGTTCAGATGACACATTTGTTTGTTACACACAAAGAAACAATCAGTTAGAATTCGGTCCGAAGTACAAAAATTCAATTAGATAAACCAAATTTCTGTTGCAACAACTAACACTCCATACTAATGATGATGTAACATGGTTCAATATATATTATGATGGTTGCTACAACCACATCACGGTATTTCCAGCCAATAACACAGTTAAACAAAAACAAATTCAGTTCAACTATTGGTTGCGACAACTGGCGGTTAAAAGTTATGACTATTTGACTGACTTTTTGAAAGCGAAATAAAAGCACACATTTATTTGTTTTTGTAAATTAACATAAGGACCTCTGGGCTACGCTTAGGTAATTTTAGAAAGGTATTCTCGGTAGGGCTATCTTTTAAGGAAAAAATCTAAAAAATCCGACCACTGGTTCAGAACTTAGCAATTTTACCCTAGTACCCTCCGACCATCAATCCGAAAATTTTCAAAACGCTGCCATTTCGAACCCTTGCATTTGCGGGCTTGGTTGAAGATGGACATATTTTCCAAAGACGCATTTATTTTACTGATCAGGCGATACCTGACTGCAAGGCGGTAAAATATTTTTTTTCAAAAACCTATAACAACAACAAACAGAAGTACAAATTCAGTTCCAATAATCATCTTAGTCTGTTAACGTAAGCGTTTTTATTAAAAATATTTCAGTTAAACAATGCCAAAGCAGTTTATTCGAAAAATTTTCATTTCGATATAAAAAGTACTATTATTGCATTAGATCCGTAATAATACCATTGTTCTAAAAAACATATTCGAATGAACAAAAATTTTATTGAACAGGGATTAAACCGGCTCAAGACCTCTTGCTTCTATATTTAAATAGAGGACAAGTTTTTAACAAAATGGCAAAGTGACATTGATTTTCGTGGCTGCACACTACTTTTATCATGATTTTTAAATTTGTTTTTTTTTTTATTTTTAAATTTGGCAACAATACTATTGTTGCATTTCAACAATATTAATATTGCGGCAATCATGCTATTGTCAAAGTTAAATTCAATAAACAATACTATGGTTGCGAATAACATATTATTATTGCCGTGTCGAATAAATGGCCACTAACATTTTTTTTTATTTTTTTTTAAGAAAAAATATGATTTTTATTAAGTTACTCTACTCTAGGGAGAGATATGGCGAGGAAGAAGATGAAAAGGTGATGGAAGATTTTTACTACAAAAATTGTGTTATTCGATTGGATTAAAGTCAGTAATAATTAAAATAGTTTACATAAATAGCGGTTATTCAAACCCTCTAGCAACAATTGGTAACAACATCAAAATGTTTGCAAAACTATTGGTTGCCACAACCACTAGTTTAAAATTTTAAAATTACTAAAAGTTTAAATTTTTTTTAAAAATAGTGTAACAAAATTTTTTTACAATTTTTCACTTAATAACTTAATTACAAACGTTCACTTAATAAACAAATTGAGAGTTCCGATCCCTATTGATGACTAATTAAACAAATTTAAATAACCGAACAAAATACTATTGTTTTAATGAGCCATGCATTTTCTTCATTCTTCGTTATTTATTTGTTTTAAAATAACCCTCTTTTATAAAATAACCCTCTTATACATACATATATATTTACACAATTACCTAAAATACCCACCCCCAACTTAAACTTGGCTCCACCTTTCGAATCCTCAATACATCGACATGGAGGCAATACAATTTTCATAAATTTGTACTGTACATACATACGCATGTGTGTATATGACTCAATACATTAAAAAAAGTATTTAGAAAGTGTATTTATTGTTGACATTTTATTGGAGGGCGTGCATGATTCTGTTTAAATAACATCTACCTGCTGCACAAAATGAAGTAAGCGAAGTGAGTTGGACAAAAAGCCGTTGTTCATTACAAAAATTCCCGCCATTTTTCTACAATAAAACTTCACGATGATATGTTGAATCCATTTTCTTTATTTTTATTGTTTTGGGTAAGAAAGCAGGTACAGGCATTGCCAACGCCCACCCCTTATAGCAAACAAGGGAGTTTATTATGAAAGACAGAGAGAAGTAACATATGCTATTTCCCTTTCTCTCTCTCCCTGTGGGTATCTGAGAACTTTTTCTCTTCTCATCTTTTCCCCTGTCGCGTAGTGAGAACAACATGAGAACAGATTTTATGTTATATTAAGTGCTGTTAAATGGTGGTGAATTTACTATGACACATGTGAAGAGTTGTATTTTTTAGTATGGAGTATGTTGGATAAAATGTTATATCTTTAAAACGTGGTGGTTGATTAATTGAATGCGCAAGATGTTTTAAACGCCATTTTCGAAATTAAGGTCGTAGTGTGTGGATAAAACTCTTCTAGTCAGTGGTTAAATTGGCATCATTTTTGTATTGTATATAAAACTTTGCAGTGCGGATTGACGTGTAAAACGTAAAGCAAGTGTTTGAAACAATAAGGAATTGTAATAGTGATTTTTATATTAACCAACACTCAGGAGATGACCCCTATTATGCAGTGGATTGCGGTGATGAGTGGAAAGTCAGGGAGCAGAGGGACAAAGAGGAAGTAAAATTTATTGACATGTCGTAATTGGTGGCAAATACATTTGCCGGAAGTCGATTCCATATACAGACAGTGCGGGTAAAAAACGAATTCGAACTGTAGGGTATAGTGCAGTCAACCGGCCAATCGATAACAAACGGGTTAAATGTGTAGAAAGTAGCGTATTCCTGCCGAACATCCTAGCGTAAGTAATCAGTCGACGGTTGTCCCTAGATCACACACCATGAAAGTTGGATACCCCACTGTTACTTATCAGAACAATCACTCTCCTTCAAACACAGTCCAGACTGAAAAGCAGATAGGTATCTAGGCTAACTACAAAAACAATAAATTACATTTAATACTTTATTATTTTTTTTTTGAAAGACCCTTGTACATTTCTACTATGCTAGACAAGAACCGATTTGGAGCTTTTTATTAACAAATGATTTTACAATCGCAGTATGCTATCCATTCTTATTTCTCAAGGCTAAAGAAGCAGTGCAGTAAAAAAAAGCAAAATACCGATATTACTGATGGTTAAATATGGCATTCAACATGACACAGCATAAATATTTTTAGCATCATTTTTAGCACCATTTTTCCAGTGTGAATTCGCAGAACTGGCAATTAGAATGTAAACAAACAAGTTGGCTGTCAACAATGAGTGACAATCGAAATACATACTTTCTGCCAACATTCCAAAATGTAATCAGCTGTTCGCCTGACATTACCTTCTATTTCTGTAGGAGTTGGGGAGTTTTTTAAAACCGGCTTATTAGGGAGTTGTCGCTGAAATAATGACATTACAGGACCAGTTATGTGACAAGTTGCACCATCTTGTTGAAACCAGAGCATTCGCCTTCGGCCCAGTTCTGTAAATAAGAAAACAAGTATAAATCAGAATCTGCATCGACAGATTATATTTTGGAATTGTGGTCATTAACGTAAACTTCGATTCCTTTGTTGTCCATCTTAAAAATTTAAGAAAAACATTACTGTGTCACTAGTATTAAAGGAAAGTTTTATTGAGATGTCGTTACTTTTTCAAAGCCACCCGGAACTTTAGGGTAAATCAGAGACTACATAGAACACAAACTAATTTCAATCCGCAAGAATGAATAGTAAAATATTGCATGTTTTGTGCCAATAGGTATTTTATGTACATATAAATTGAAACATCGTTTAGATCGACGGCGCACGACATAACGCCATATAACGCGGCAGTCCTAACTTCAATCGATTTTTGTCGTCACTATAATTATGCTTCAATTCGTTATCATTCTGTTTTGGTCATTGCGTGTCTTCGGTCTAAATGCTGCTTAAAATAAGAGTTATTAGTTTTTAATAACAAATGTGACAATCATTAGCAGTACCATTGTCACTTAACCAAAATTAAAAATAAAGTGGGAGTTACCTCAGTCTAGTCCTTCAAATTATGGATTAGGAGTCCCAAAAGTATACAGGCTGAACTTGCTTTTATTGTTTCTTGGGTACCTTAATTCCCTTCTAGCGATTAATTTACTTTTTTTGTATGATTTTTTTTGTTAAATTCTCTCTTGCGGATGGAACGTATACAATTTTTTAATTTAATTCAAAACTTTTAATTTAATGCTTAAAAAAATAAAACTATTTAATATTACATGATTACCATATTCAGAACTTAGTAAGCTAGTAAGCCCAAACGAACGCGGCTAATATATTCTTTAGATATATATCTCTTTACATATGTATACTCAAGGTGTTAAAGTTTGTGCTGTTTGCCCTCGTCATCTGCAAGCCAATTAATTTTTTCTTAAATATTATATATTATTGCCATCCATATTTTTCTTTTTATGCCTTCAATGCAAGTACACTTTTCAAATAGTTGTTTATACCACAGCATAAATTAAGATAGATAGAAGATATTATGATGGAATTTTACGAATAATTCGTCTTTGGGATGAACTTGGTACAAGTTATTCTTGTGTAATCTTTTGCTTTTATAAACGCTTTCGAACCTCTATTTCATATAGCTACTTTTACTGTTAACGAAGTTCTGTTGAATTTTTGTTGTACTTCCACGTCTATCAAATCAATGGCCAGAGCTTGAGTTCTAACTAGAAAATTCTGATCGAGAAAAAAACCATTATGGAACTTAGCCTAGCTATGAAATAACAGATGTGTATTAAATCCTGGAGCTCGAAATCTTGAAAAACAGTTCTCCAGGGAATTTTGATTAAGCTTTCAGAGAGTATCGGCCAAGCTTTTCGGGAAAATTAAATTAGGCCTACAATTTTTTGCTTTGTCTGTTATATATATTTTACTTTAGAAACCGATACTGAACCTAGGAATTTTAAAACTGCTTTAAATTTGTCAACTTTTTTCGTACACCCCCTTGACGAATAAAAATTCTTGGCATTAAGTTCATCATACCTACATATGTATGTACTCGTGTATAAATATTAGTAATGGTTTCTAAGAACTGTTTTCTAGAGCATGTTGAGAATACCATTATATGTGACGCGCAAAATAGAAAGGGACCTAAGGGTAAAAACCAGTTTTTTTCAGGAGAGCCATTTTAAAGATTTAAATACGTGTATCTTTAATGTACCATCACTTTCATAAAACGCGCATATCTCTAGGAGGGAACACTTTTGGGGCATGGGATCGGTCTCATTCGATGCTCAGATGTTGTCCACATCAAAAAAAAAGTGAAAATTGATCTTTTTACCCTTAGGTCCCTTTCTCTATGCGCTGTCACATATATGTATTTGGATTTTATGTACAAGAAAAGATCAAGTGCTCGTGAATGAATAATAGCTTTAAATTTGGTAATCCCAAATGCGGTTTTGCCAAAAAAAATTTTCCCTGAAAAAAATAGTCATGAACAATTATACGCTGATTTTTTTTGACACATGTTTGCATTAAAATACGATATTAGTGACAGGCTTTAACGATGAAAAACTGAGTAAACCGGTTCACAAAAAATGGAATATTTAAGGTATAATAAGGCCTACTTTAAAACTGATCTAGCAAAATGTGTGGTTCAAGACTAAAAACAAACTAATCTTATTTGAGTATATTGAAAAACCATAATTTTACATGGAGTATCTGTGGGTTGGAAGCACTCCATATTCGACAATTTTGTTTGTTTATGTTGCCGTTTTAATCGAAATGGGTCTCGTCAGAAAGTTCAACATCTTTTCGTCCTCTTTCACCATTTGAAGCATCTTCTGGTAAAATTCCAAGCGAATCGGGAAGTATGCTGCGTTCAGTTTATGGGCCATTTGAATTTTATATGGGAGTAAGTCCAAATCTTTGAGCATAATTGACTGCAACGACTGTCTGCTTATACCTGATTCTTGTCGAAACTCTTGGATTGTTTTATATGGCTACAGCAGCTCCATCCGAACTGAAGGGTTTTGATGGTAAGGTCTTCTGTTGACTGCCCCATGCTCGGCAAAATTGTTAACAAGTCTCATTGGTCCGTCTGCTCGAAGGATTGTCGCCAAACGTGCGCCTATACTCTCATTGAACCGACTCCAGTGCGTGCTAGCGGCGGACAATCCAAATTCTTGTTTCAGTGCCCCAGATATTCATTTTTGTTAAAACTACAAATCAAACTTAAAATTAAAAAAAAATTAACCAGATTCATTAAATAGAAAAAAAAATTATGAACCTTTATTTTTGGTAGCGGCTTTCATTAGCCAGCCGGTAGTGAGTGATGCATTGTCGGTATAGAAAAGCCCTGCAATTTTTTGTGGTGTTTTAATGATTTTTTAAATGATCTCTTAACTTCCGGAAGTTAAAAAGTATTCAGCGTAAAAAAAGATTCAGTGTGCCTAGGACTTTAAAGTTTTTTAAAGCAAGTGGAAAACAACGGGAAGCGAGACCAATTTACTTTAAGCTCTTCTGACAATAAATTAGTGAAAAGCGAGAGAATACTTTCTACCACTTGGCAGTTTGTTAATGTTTGAATGGATGCACTTTCAGTTCTAAAAACATATTTTTAAAATTAACTTTATTCAATTTAACTATGAAACTTAAGTTATTATCTTCTACTTTGAAACGTATATTTTTATATATGTGACGCGCAAAATAGAAAGGGACCGAAGGGTAAAAACCAGTTTTGTTCAGGAGAGCCATTTAAAATATTTAAATACGTGTATCTTTCATAAAACGCGCATATCTCACTTTTGGGGTATGGGATCGGTCTTATTCTCAGATGTTGTCCACATCAAAAAAAGTGAAAATTGATTTTTTTTTACCATTAGGTCCCTTTCTCTATGCGCTGTCACATATAATATTTTTATATTTTTTTTGTTATGTTTATGTATCAACTGCAGCTTCTTCTAACTATATTTGATGATATGACAAAAATTACATGTTTTTTTACTTTTGTGTTATTCCCGGGAATTCTAGGATATGCAAACAATTTTCCCGGGAACTGTAAAAGTCCGGGAAAAGAGAAACTCTAGCTTCAACATGGCTATATTGCTGCAAAGGTAGCCTCGTGTGAATATAGCATAATGCCAGAACGGAAATCTTTGTTCAATTTGTTCCCTTTTAAATTTTTTTTCGTATGTTTCTTATGGAAATGTAAATTTTTTGTAGCGTTTTACTGCGTGCCGTAAATTTTCAATTGGTTGTTGTAACACACACAAACATGAGTAATTCTTATGAAGAACAACAATTTTTGAGAAAACTCCGTACTCCATTGTATCGTGAATGCTTAAAATGTACCACGACAACGAGGCTTTAATTGTACCACAAATGGTACGTTATCATATTTTCCATCACTGATTCAATATATTTTACGCGAACAGCTGATGTACTCTCCGAGAGATATGTTTGTTTTGTTTCGTCCAAAGGCATTGAAGCAAAAAAAGATTGACACTTTTTGCTTTTGTCAGTGTTTGATAGGTACCTTCCAAGTTAAGTTGTCTTTATGTGTTGTTTTTGTTTCCCAAGTAAATAAAATATACGACATCGTGATAAGAAGATACAAACGATAATAAATGTGAGTGGAAATGTTTGGTTCTTTATAATTTAATGGCATTGTGATTTGTGTTTTGACGGCTGTGTGTGTAGGTGTCCACGCTACTTTGGTTGAGAGAAAAATACCACTGTTTTGCATTTTGATAATATCTAAACAAATACAATAGAGATTTTATAGACTGAAATTAAATACTATTTCTAAAATTGTGGCTCAAAATCTTTCTTATGTTTGTTTGTATGGTAACAAAATTTGCGTTGCCCCAAACATCTTAAACAAACAAGTCTTCAAGAAAAGAACGTTGAAAGAAATCAGCTGATAATAACTTGTGTGATGTCGGCAGCGTTGCCATTGAAAAATTTCAAAAAGTAACACCAAAACGCGACTTTTAAAGGGTTTACAAAACAGAATTGAATACATACTGTATTTTGGGGAATTTGACTTAGGTATGTATGGTTGCACCATTGAAAAATTTCAAAAAGTGGCACCAAAACCCGATTTATTATGGGTTTACAAAATAGAATTAAATGCTGTATTTTGAGTATTTTGACTTAGGTATGGTTGCATTGAAGGCGCTTCAATTGACCTAGTTCGAATAAAAACCGTATTCTATATAGCGACCGTATTTCCAATTGGGAATAAATCTGTTTTACGGGCAACGGCTAAAAAAATATGACCCTTTAGGCAATAGTGGTGTTAAGTCTGGATAACAAAAGTGAAATCGCTAAGTCATTTGTTAATAAAAAGTCTCAATTTTGTTTTTGTCTATAGAAATAGTTCAGATTTACTCGATTCTTTTGAAACAATTATAGAATTTTTTTTAGCAGTTTTAGTACTTAGCTTAGATAACTTTCAAGTATTAGTATCTATATCAAGACTAAGTACTCGTAAACGTTTTTTTTTCAGACGTGTGTTTTCCGAGAAAAATAAAACGCATATAACTTAATGTTATGTTCAAGAATTTAGCTTCATTATAAAAATAAGGGTTTGTCATTACGGTTTAAAAATGTTTTCGGGGCCACCGCGTCTGGCTCGAATAAATTCCAGCCGAGTGGACCATTTTTCAACCACTTTTTGCAGCATTTAGGGCCCTATGTCCTCAATAACGCGCCGAATATTCTCTTTCAAAGAGTCAATCGTGTCGTGCTTATCTGCGTAAACGAGCGACTTCACATTACCCCACAAAAAATATTCCAGCAGTGTTAAATCGCACGATCTTGGAAATCACGCCACAGGCCCACGACGCCCGATAATGCGCCCAAAAGTCTCCTTCAATAAATTGATTGTTTCATTGGCGAAAAAGTCATTAACCATGTCTTTAAAAGTCATTAATCACGGCTCTAAGTGTTCCCTATTGACTAACATTATGACCGGCTTCATATTTGAAAAAATATGGACCAATGTTTCCCTCTGACCATAGTGCTCTATGGTGACTTTTTAAGGATGTAACGGCGTCTCAACAAAGAATTGTGGATTTTCATTGCTCCAAATGCGACAATTTTGTTTATTATATGTGACATCGAGAAAGGGACCGAAGGGTAAAAAAAAATCAATTTTCACTTTTTTCACTTCACTTCATCTGAGCATCGAATGAGACCGATCCCATGCCCCAAAAGTGTTCCCTCCGCGCGTTTTATGAAGTGTGCGCGTTTTATGAAAGTGATGGTACACCAAAGATACACGTATTTAAATCTTTAAAATGACTCTCCTGAACAAAACTGATTTTTACCCTTAGGCCCCTTTCTATTTTGCGCGTCACATATTATGTTTATTAACGTACCCATTCAACGATTTGCAAACGTTGTTTCGTGTAAGTCGTGGTACATATTTTGATGAAATGAGCTGGTGACATTTTTCCAGTCATGAATGAATCACCCTGTAGAGTCTTAAAAAACACTATTATAAATCTTAACTATTTTCTTTAATTATTTTAATTTATTTTAGATGTTGCGTTTTCATCAACTGGTAAAGGCACGAAATTCCTTGCTACAAACATTTCGCACATACAAAACCTCAGGAATACCGGAATTAACGCAGGTACGCTAGTTTTAGATACACAAGGGGTTGACACCTTTAAATCTTTAAATTATTGTACATTTTCTACATATATTTCATGGGTTTTCAGCCTTCCGGCTAAGAAAATCTTAGCGTAAGAATAAAAGATTCGTTGTGCCCGGGCCTATATTTTAAAATCCCTCGTAAGAATTTATATTCAAGCTTGGAAACACACATATTTGTCACTTTTAGTAGACTTTAGATAGAAGCAACACCATAAAACGCTGCCGCTACGACAGTTGTACCTTGCACGCGATAGCTGCTAGTTTATTTACACCTCTCTTATAAATTCTCATTAAACTACAATATATTATGATTATTTTTGTTAAGGTTCGTTTAAAATGTTCTTTTTGTTTCTAAAAATTGTATGCGTTTTTTTTTAAATAATCCTTATTTTGTTTTTACAAATGGGAAATGTTATACCTCGTTTTTAAATATATAATTTATACTATTTAAACATTATTTTTAATGTGAACAATCATTCGTGACATGCATACGAGTATACATTGTAGTAACTATGTATAGTGAACTCTTTTGAAAAACACGATAATCCGAATTATGGCCTGCAATCAATTACTCGGATTAACGAGTTCTTACTGTATTTTGAAAACTTCTATTTTTATCCAATGCTAGAATTGGAAAGGAGCACTGTGAGGTAGTCATTTTCTTGGTCATGAGCCACGTCTAGCAACTGTGCCATTTTATGAGGCAAGTGCACCTCAGCTAAACGTCAACATTACAAAAAAAAATCGTTAAAAAAAATTTTAGGGATTACTTTATGTCCATAAGTCATCTGCATGCAAAATTTTAGGTTCATAGCATTTTGGAAATGGATAAAAGGGCATGGCTGGATCACCTTACAGTTTTACGATGAATAATAAAATATGTACATACTTTATAGGGCATTTTGAGGGATATGCAAAATTTAGTATACACTCTATCCTTTAGTGGATAGTATTAAAAAGTCCGAAGTCGTGGTGCGTTAGTTTTCTCCAGATTTCACCACTCCATAAAACACAACAAACAGACACATATAAAAAAAACTCTAAATGAATCACATTATTATGTAGTTCTTCTGTAATCAGTTCTACGAACTATGGATTTCATAACGTTATGCAATATTCTCAAGGATAAAACTTCCAAGAATATGTGGTTGAAATTATCCACGATTATTTCTTGTCTGTCCTACCAATGGCAATTCCAAAACAATTCATACACAAATAACAAACGTTAAGGTCACACATAAAATTTCAATATTTCCGAAACAAAACATGAGACACTCACAAAACTAGATTAAATCTTTAATCTCCTCGCCCATCGCATGGTGAGAGGGAGAGGCAGAAAAAAGGGATGATTACCGAAACCCTTGGTAAATGTCTGACAATCAGCTTTATTGGTTTTCTTCTACTCTTTGCAGGTACGTCACAATGTCAAACGTGGCGATTATGCCGAATTAAACGGCAAAGATGTGACCTTTTTTGAGTCGTTAATTGGTGCAACCAATATCCTGCAAGATGGCACGGACGACTTACAAGGCTACAATGTCGATTTTTTGCGCAGCGTGAGGGGCAGCAGTAAATTGGTACTTAAATCCGGTTCAACGCAAGAAATTTCGGAAATTCTCAAATACTGCAATGAAAGACGCCTGGCCGTATGTCCGCAGGGTGGCAATACCGGACTTGTAGGCGGTTCGGTGCCAGTTTGTGATGAGATTGTCCTTTCACTGGCGCGCTTAAATAAAATTCTGAGCATTGATGATATCACGGGCATCACCGCATGCGAATCTGGTTGCATTTTGGAAAATTTAGATGCGAAAACGCGAGAGTCTGGTTTTGTGGTGCCCTTGGATTTGGGTGCCAAATCCAGTTGTCACATAGGTGGTAATATTTCAACAAATGCTGGCGGTTTGAGAGTGATACGTTATGGCAATCTTCATGGATCGGTACTGGGCGTAGAAGCGGTAAGTGTTTTTTGGAAAAACAGTATTTGCTCTTAAAAAAGCAGCTTTTAATCTATGGCCGTGTTCTATTGGCAACTCGCTAAGGAGGTTGTTAACACGATAACTTCACACCATTGTACAAGAATATAAATATAATTATTTTAACAGATATCAGATTTTATTTGCGTTAAACCTAAACCCCGTATGAAATTGAAATAATTGAAATTTTTGGCAAGAAAGTTATTCTGAATATCCTTTGACGAGTTTAAGCGATCTCGGTTATTTCTCGCATTAATAACATTTCCCCAAAAAACTTTTATTCTACAATTTTTTAAATCAAACGGTTTATAATGCAGAAAGACAATCAGTTCTTGCATACAAGACATTTCCAAAATTCTCCTAAAGTCTTGAAGTTATCGCGACCACTTACTTGTTAAATAATCGAGTACCAATAGAACACGTCTTATGTTTTTATTGAAAGTTTAATAATTTCATTTGTAATACAATAAGCCTCTTTATGTTTATCTAGTAATGCGTATTACTAGATTAAAATACTTGTTATAATAACAGGCACTGCATTCAGAATACTAACTTCAACCTAATCTAAGCTTCGCTTTACTTTGGACATCCCAAAAACTGCAATGCACCAGTGTTGCCAGAACTTGTCGGCGGAAAAAACTAAATATTCTCAATATTAAAACCCAAAAAACTCTAAAAATCCGTTAGAAAAAAGCTAAACTCTATTCTTAAAATTCATAATTAAAAATTATGGCCTGTTTCTCAATGTTGAAAAAACGTATTCGTATTCGCATTTGGGTTTCTCTCATCACATTCTATGCGAAAGAAGACTCGTTCCATTTAAAAATCAGATATTCCATTTAAAATTTAGTAACCACCAATTAAAATTTAAATGACACTTGTTGACATTTTAAAGACAACAATTATCAAAAAATTCCATTTGAAACTCTGAATACTCTAATAAAATTGAGAATACAGTCGATTCCGGATATCTGAAATACGCTTAACTGAAAAATATCGGTTATCTGAAATATAATTTTTACAGATATTTGTTTTCATGCTCATGTTAAACAATTCACTCAGCTTAAGTCAACCACCGCTTAGGTGAAAATATCGCATAAGTGAAACAATCATTTCAACTAAACTGACAATTTTCTATGAAATGTGCTCCGTTTAACTGAAAAAACATAGATGTTCCGTTGAGATGATCTAATATTTCATCATCACTACCTGCTCATTCCTAGTGTGAAATTGTTGATGGCGACAAAAAAATAGTTATAAGTTATGGTGCCTCTTAAGGACTGAGTTATATTATTAATGGATAATATTTTCGCATCTACTGATGCTGTTATACACATCTTGTATAATAAATAGTCTTTGACTTGAGAAACCATTCGTAACTGCTTCAAGCTGGATTCACTACTGGACAACAAAGTGATTCCGTTGAAAAAGTGGTTATGCTTTTTTGAGCTATTAGTAAGGAAATTGAATCTCTTATTGATATGAAACAAACTTGCAATGTTGGTATGATTTAACCTGACAACTAAATTCTTCAATAGCTTCCGATAAGCCTACAGTCAAAGACTAAACAAGGTATAGTCACTAGCCCAACAACAAATAAACAGTTCGCTGTACTGTCAAATTCACTTGAAAGATTATTGATTATTGTGAATGTTTTTTATAGATATTTAGCTTGAAAAACTTCAAGAATTGTCTTTTTCAAATTTCAAATTTGAAAGTTTAACTTTCTACGAGAAAAAATTTTAATCAGCTGACTGCATAACTCTACCTTCTTGATTGTTCCGTGGTACTATGAATTTCAAATGAACTATTTATATTTCAAATGACATTTCGGGTTTGATATTTATATTATTAAATTCCTATTGCAATAAGTGTAATCGTTTTGAACACGAGAATAGTTTTGCTAATACTTTTTAGTTAAAAATTTGTTTTTGTTTTATTTCATCATAGTGGCGATTCAATATAGGTATAACAATCATTACTATTGTGGACATATTAAGTTCGATTTCAACAACAATCCCCAACCAAGCCATGGTTTGTCTACAAATAGTGAAGACATGCTGAGCAAATATAGGTTGGTGCAACTAAAACGCACGATGTTAGGGTTCTAACAATTATGTGTGAAATAAAATATCGGTCAAAAGCTCTCCACGGCTTCGGTGGCATACCTCTATCCTATGGTCCATATTTTTAATTACTCTAAGACATAATGGAGTTTCAATGTCGTTAATGTGCCAAATTAAGGGCTTCAATTTTAATTCCTGGCCTAATAATGAAAATACAAATATTTATCATCAAAAATGGTTTAAACTCTTTTGCATGCGCTCAAACCAATTGTCGAAGCACTTTTTCCACTCCGATTGAGACACCTCCAAAACATGGTTTTTGAACGCTTCAACAGCATCTTCTGGCGACGAAAATCGTTGTCCACGCATTTTTTTCTCGATGTGCGGGAATAAAAAGAAGTCATTGGGTGCCAAGTCAGGGCTGTACGGCGGATGACCCATCAATTCGACGTTTTGGCCGGTCAAAAAGGCGCTGGTTTGAGCCGATGTGTGAGAGATCGCATTGTCATGGCGCACAATGATTCCTCTTCTCTTGTTCGTTTTTCGAATTTTTTCGAAGACTTCAGACAAACAAATTGTGGTGTACCACTCAGAATTGACCGTCCTACGTTGCTTAAGCGGAACAGTCGCCACATGACCAATTTTGCCTTAGAAACAGGCGACCATTTGCTTCGAAGTGCTTCTTCAACGAACAACTTTCGTTGGATTTGGCTCGTCTTCGAAGAATCACACGGTCAATTGCTGTTTTGTTTTGGGGTCATACGCATAGATCCACGATTTGTCACCTATGACGATCTTATAAACGTCTTTTGAAGCACCGCGATCGTATTTTTTCAAAATTTCTTTGCACCAATCGGCACGAGCCTTTTTTGAGCGATTGTGAAATTGTGCGGGATCGAACGAGAAAAAACCTTTTTTACGGCCAGGTGTTCATGCAATATCGAATGTATGCTGGTGGAAGAAATGCCCAAGGATGCCTCTATCTCACGATATGTCACATGACGATCTGGCATTATCAGTTTACGCACGACATCAATGTTCTCTGGCACAACGGCCCTTTTTGGACGACCTTCACGACCTTTGTCTTTGAGCGAGCGTCGGCCACGATTGAATTCATTAAACCAGTGCTATAGATAGGAGCTTAATCGCCATACAAAGATTTAAGTTCATCGATGCACTCTTGTCGTGTAGTCCACGTCGAAAGTTGTGAAAAATGATTGCACGAAAATGTTCACGAGTTAATTCCATTTTTTTGCGAAATTGATTTTTTCAAGTCACTCTAAACAACACAAATGATGGTCGTACGTCAAAACGTTCTGAGTACGTTTATGCTAAAAAATGTCAAACTTTCCAATGGCAATGTCAAATGACTATCTCATCCTTTAGCTCTTGGGCAAAAGAGCAATTTTTTCGTTAGCTGTGGTTGAATTGTCAAAAACTGAAACAAATGTCAAATGATGTCAAATGAAGTTGGGCAAAAATCTTGATGTTAAGGTGTGACTGACAATTAACATCGTGCATTATGATTGGATCACCCTTTAAAAAAAAAATAGGGTTTATTTTTTAAGAGGTATTTTAAATCTATTAAAGGGAATTCTTTTATCCTCTGGAACGATTTCCACGACTTACAATCCCAAAGAGCTTATGAATTTAAACCATCATCATACAAAATTACAGGGTTCTACATTTAGTTTGAACACAATCGTGCTAACAACAGTATATAAATAATAAAAAATGATAAAGAATATATTTAAAATGTTGCTAACGGAATGACAAATTTAGTATACCCTACATTGGTATTAAAAAATACTCAAATAAAACTATTGGTCAACGTGAGTAAAAATGTGATGACGCCGAACTGGCTAGTGTTGTTCAAAATTTTAAAAACAAGTCTTTTTTTTGTATCCTATGAAGTGACGCCGGTTTTATGAGTAAAATAAGGATTCCAAGGTAGGATAAAGGTTCTCTATAAAATTCATTAGGCGTTTGGAACCGGCTTTAAATAGTAGGTCACTGTTTTAAGCTACATTTTGTGTTTTGCTCGACATTTGTGTTAAAAAATGCTTAAAAAGCTGATCTTTAAATATTTAGCAGTACGACTTTATACTTTTTGAAATTTGTATAACTATATCATATACGAGTAAGTAGTCTGCTTGATAAACCCTTAAGATGCTGACCTCTAATGCTGATACATAATCCAGACTTTACTTTTGTTTACTGTTTAGGTGCTGGCAAATGGACAAGTTTTAGATCTTATGTCGGATTTTAAGAAAGACAATACCGGCTACCATTTAAAACATATGTTCATTGGTTCTGAAGGAACCCTAGGAGTTGTTACCAAAGTGGCCCTCTTATGTCCAGCCATGTCCGAGTCTGTGCATGTAGCATTTTTGGGTAAAGTATTTCTTACGTATTTGTGTCGTATTATCGTTCTTTAACTACCTCTTGTCCGTAGGCCTGAATTCCTTTGATGCCGTCTTACAAACTTTCAAAAATGCCAAGCGCCATTTGGGTGAAATTTTGTCATCGTGTGAAATGATTGATAGCTCTTCCTTGGCGGCCAGCGTAGAGAACTTTCAGCTTAGGTATGCTTGAAATTGGTACACTTTCTTTTAAGTATGTACTTAACACTCTCACAACTTGTTCCAACACAGATCTCCTATTGAGGGTTTCCCTTTCTATATGCTTATCGAAACCTCCGGCAGCAATGCGGAACATGACATGGAAAAGGTCAATAACTTCCTGCAGATGGTTATGGATAAAGGTTATGTGGTCGACGGCACTTGTACCAGTGAGCCCAGTAAGATCCAAGAGATCTGGAAAATACGCGAAATCATATCAACAGCTTTGACCAGAGATGGCTACTGCTTCAAATATGACATTTCCCTGCCTCTGCGTTCCTTTTATGACATCGTCCGTGTCGTCGATGAGAGGGTGGGGCATATGGCGAAACGTGTCTGTGGCTATGGTCATTTGGGAGATATGAATCTGCATCTGAATGTGTCATGCGAAGAATATTCCTCGGATTTGTATAAGCAACTGGAGCCATTTATTTACGAGTACACCGCTCAGTTAAAGGGAAGCATAAGCGCCGAACATGGCATTGGATTTTTGAAGACAAACTATTTGAAACATTCAAAGAGTCCCGAAGTTATTGCCATGATGCGTCAGATGAAAAGTCTGATAGATCCAAACGGAATCTTAAATCCATATAAGGTTTTAAACTAGAGTGGTAATAGGTGAATCCTTTTCTGATCAATTTGATGGTCTTCAATACATGTGTTGATATTTAGACGAATTGTAAATAAATTGTTATCTTAGAGCATCGCATAGTAATGATATTTTCATAGTCCATAAATCTTACTCACTGACCGTAAACTACTCTAAACAGCTAATGCATTTTATATAGAGATGCTTTATCATGACTTACGTGTTACTTGATCATTTATTCAGACATCTGCTGGTTTTCACCTTTAACATTGAAGTGAAACATTTCATTGTAAGGTTGTTAGGATTTTCACTTGAACACCATTTTGGGGTGAGATTTATTCGCCTTAAAAAGCATGGCAAGAGCAATGTGAGTGTTCAAGTTTCTCTATGGAATCCACATAATGAACATAAACAAGCCACAAATGCAAATTTATCGTATATTACTTTTTTTTAAGTTTTTACTCTTTTTTTCTTAATCAGAAACAAATATCAAAATTATTTCAACTTCGAAATGTTCTAATTTTTTCTTTTTTATGTGTGCTTTGATGTTCACTTTTTGATGTGAAGTTAACTGAATTTTATTATTTCAATTTTCTTTCAATTGTATATATAATAGGGAAATCAAAAGCGAAATAGTTTCCTTGTTGATTTCATATATAGAAAAATAATATAAATATATGTGACAGCGCATAGATAAAGGGCCATAAGGACAAAAAAAAAACAATTTTCACCTTTTTTTGATGTGGACAACATCTGAGCATCGAATGAGAGCGATCCCATGCCCCAAAAGTGTTTCCTCCCAGAGATATGCGCGTTTTATGAAAGCGATGGTACACCAAAGATACACCTTCACAATGGTGTTCTGAACAAAACTGGTTTTTACCCTTAGGTTCCTTTCTATTTTGCGCGTCGCATATGGGTGACGCTCTGAACCGTTTCGATCTATGCCACCAACTTTGGAAGAGATGTGACAATTTATTGTGGAAATATTCACAGGCCTCTTAACCTCCCGCGTTTTAGCGCCGATTTTTTTGTTTTTTGCAAGGCACATTTTATTTTACACATTTTAGCCGAAGACATTCTTGAACTATTTTTACATCCATAAAACTGCACTGTTTGATATAGGGTTCACCACACTGTGGTACTGGGTATTATGATTGAATGCTGAATAATGCTTTGTTACATCATCCGTATAGAAAATGAGATAGAGATCTATGTTTATTTTTCCGATCGATTAAGAAATACTTAGTTGGGACACAAATACTGTTACACACGTTTTATGCTGTAAAATAAAAAGTACTGAATGTTTTTGGGCCAAATATTTTTAATATATTTATTGATGTATATTGTTTCCAAAAAGAGTCTACTTATTCGAAATGTCAGCCTTTTGCCTTTACACACGCCTTAAGTCGCACTGGCCAATCGTCAATAGCTGCACGAACCTCGTCCATTGGAAAATTGGCCACAGATCGAACCAAAGCAGTCTTAAGAGATTCAATGTTGGGGTATCTTTTGTGACAAACATTTTCCTCTAAAACCGTCCACAATTTGTAATCCAATGAGTTCAAATCTGGACTGCCTGAGGGCCATTCTTCAGAGGAAATGAACGCTGGCAAATTGTTTCGAAGCCAGGCCTGGGACGTTTTAGCCTTATGGGCTGGCGCAGAATCCTGCTGGAAAGTCCATGGCTGGTTTTGGAACAGGGAATTGTTAAGAGGGTTCACAACAGCTTCCAAAACGGTTTCTTGGTAAACTTTGGCCGATGTTTTGACTCCTTGTTCGCAGAAATGCAGGTCAGTGACCCCACCAAACCATGACTGAAGCTGGGTGATGACCCTATTCCACCCTTGGGATCAGTTCATATGCTTCCTTAGATGACCGCGCATACACTATCATTTTGCTTGTTAATTTTTCCTGAACGGTAAAAATATTTTCACCGGTGAACAAAATTTTTCTGTGCAAGTTATCAGCGTGCTTCACCAAAAGACGTTTGAATTTTTCAATGCTATTTTTTTTAAAGCTGCAGTCAATAAATGTCCGGTACTTCGTTTGAAAGCCCCAAGTCTATTTTAATGATTCGACTCATGGACTTTTGCGTGATATTCATCTCACGGGCCATGATTTTCTGTTTTCGGAGCGGATTTCTGTGAATTCTTGATTTAACAGCTTTGATGACATGCGGTGTTCGACCAGAGCGTGGGCGGCCCGACCGGTGGCGGTCTTTTACATCTCCAGTCTCCTCAAACAGTTTTATGCATCGGTAAACGAAAATGCGGATAATCACTAGTGTCCGGAGCGTTTTGAAAATATCGCTTTTTTTAATTTCACACTTTAAAAGCGCTATTACAGCGATACGGTTCTCATTATCTGACCACTCCATGATGAAAGTCGAAACAATTTGAAAATACCGTTACAGACTAACGCTATTGAGGTTAGCTTTCAAAAACCATATGACATTAACAGGGTATGTTCAGTTCTACTATTGAAATGGGTGTGTTCAATGTTGTAACAGTATTTATGTCCCTACTAAGTACTATCTAATTCCATTGCGCTATGCCCGCCCGTCAGTTCATCTTTCGTTATACTCAAATTGATACATTGTTCTGGTTTGGGCCGAGGACGAACCCTTGAAATTAGTCCACATTAGACTAGGTTTTAATGTACTCAAGTCTCTTAACAAACCATTAATGAACAATAGAATTATTTCCTTAAATCAGTAAGTTGTGCAAGATAAGATTTTTATATGCACTCACTGACTGGGTCCTACTGTTTAACGTCGACTCCGAAAGGCTAATGCATTTTATATAAGGTGGGCGATATCACATTTTAAATTTGATTCGGATGTAAATAAAAAGAATGATGATTTTTTCTAATTTCTGATTAATTGGAAAGGTTTAACTTTGTCATTTGAAAATGGATGGGCCAAAGATAGTTTGGCAGGAGATGAAGCATTTTACCGAAAAATCGTTTAAAAAATCATTTTCATTTCGGTAGCTATGTCAATAAGCAAAAGTGGCGCATATGGGTTTGAGAGAACCCACACTTGACTATTGAGAAGTCAATGCATTCACAACAAGTAACTGCTTAGTGTGGATTTTTGGCTGACGGCATCATTAGGCCATTTTTCTTCGAAAAAGAGCAAGGAGCCGCCGTCACCGATGAACGTTATCACGCCAAGCTAAACAAATTTTTGTTTCCAAAAGTTCAAGAGAATGACATATGTAGGTGACATTTGGTTTCATCAAGACGGGGCCACATGTCACACAGCCAACGCAACCATTGGTATTTACCGCACTATTTTTAAATTAAATATTCAGCCGAAATCGTGATGTCAATTGGCCGCCTCGGAGCTGTGATTTAAGCCCTTCGGATTATTTTCTGTGGGATCCAATAAGGATAAACGTTACGCCAAGCGTCCAGATACAATTGAAGCGTTGAAAATTAAATCGAAGTTACCATTGAAGAGATTTGACTCGAAACAATCGAAAACTGACTGAGCAATTGGGTTAATCGGATGAGGTACTGCCGAACCAGTTGTAGTCATACGAGTGATACGAGTATTGTGTTCCATTATAAAATGACAAAGTTTTACCTTTCCAATAAAATAATAAATTGGTCCATATGAGTCCATGTGTTAGTATAGTCACAATTAAATCCGATTGTGCACAAACCGAGTGGTGTGAGTATGTCTTAGCCGGCGCGATTGACCTCAGCATTTTTTACCTGCATTTTTAATGAGAGCAGTTAGAATTTTATTATTAACGGTGACAGTTGCGGCAAGTAAAGTTGCCACCACTGTGATTCCCTTTTGAACTTGCCTCTTGCGTTTACCCAAGGCAATTCGGTTGCGGCAATTTTTGGTTTCATTAGTGACATTTCTGACATTCTATGAATTATTCGTTCTAATTTATGTGTGAAAAAGTACTAAAATAATCTGCAGCCAACTTCACACTACGAAAAACACAAAAGGAATTGAAAGTAGGGCATGTATAGTTGCCTCGTGTAAAAGGGGACCTAGTGTGAGTGGGGACAATCGTCAAGAATTGTCGTTGCTAAATTTGTTTGCATGTTAAAATTTCTACGAAATGAATTGTAAATCAGCTGATTGCATAACACTACCTTCTTTATTCTAGCGTGAATACAAGGGCTGCTATACATATTCTGGCCTAGTAATGAAAATATTTATCATCAAATATATTGTATCATCAAAAATGGTTTCATTGCTTTTTCAAAGTATTATCCAGCATGATTTATACACTTTTGCATGCGCTCAAACCAATTCTCGAATCACTTTTTCCACTCCGATTGAGACACCTCCAAAACATGGCTTTTGAACGCTTCAACAGCATCTTATGGCGACGAATCGTTGACAACGCATTCTTTCTTGATGTGCGGGAAAAAGAAGTCATTGGGTGCCAAGGCGGATGACCCATCAATTCGACGTTTTGGCCGGTCAAAAAGGTTCTGGTTTGAGCCGATGTGTGAGAGCTCGCATTGTCATGGTGCACAATGATTCGTCTTCTCTTGTTCGTTTTTAGAATTTCTCCGAAGACTTTAGGCAAACGTCCTACGTTGCTCAAGCGGAAAAGTCTCCACATGACCAGTTTTGCCGAAGAAACAGGCGACCATTTGCTTCGAAGTGCTTCTTCCACGAACAACTTTCGTTGGATTTGGTTCGTCTTCGAAGACCCACACGGTCGATTGCTGTTTAGTTTCGGGCTCATTTCGGGCATATATCCATGATTCGTCATCTTATAAACGTCTTTAAAGCACCGCGATCGTATTTTTTCAAAATTTCTTTGCACCAATCGACACGAGCCTTTTTTAAGCGATTGTCATATTGTGCCGGATCCAACGAGAACAAACCTTTTTTACGGCCAGGTGTTCATGCAATATCGAATGTATGCTGGTGGAAGAAATGCCCAAGGATGCCTCTATCTCACGATATGTCACATGCCATTATCAGTTCACGAACGGCATCAATGTTTCTGGAACAACGGTCGTTTTTGGACGACCTTCGTTTTTGAGCGAGCGTCGGCCTAGATAGAATTCATTAAACCAGTTTTTCACAGTGCTATAGGATGGTGCTTTATCGCCATACAAAGATTTTAGTTCATCGATGCACTCTTGTCGTGATTATCCACGTCGAAAGTTGTGAAAAATGATCGCACGAAAATGTTCACGAGTTAAATAATATTTTAGTTAAAAGCAAAATATAAAACGTTTTCCGCTTATTGGTAGGAAGTTGCCCTTGAGTATTAGAATTTAAGTTAAAGCCTTGTATTTACCTTAAACGAAATTGTTGCTTAGTAGTTTTGCATATCTCTACAAGGAAAAATTGTAGTAAAGAGCAGTGTAGAAGACGCACCCGTTATTTATTTTCAAATAAACCATTTTATTCATAAATGAATTAACACCCTCATAATTGACTTTACAATAATTGTTATTTTATTTTGCAAATGTCAAAAATTCCTTGACCAAACAATTATCACAACATTAATTTTCGTTTCTCTACTTTTTCTTTTTAATTAAAATCGACATTTCTACAAGATGAAATGTTTTCATTTATTGCATCAACTTTGATGTTATAATATTCGGTATATTTTATTTTAGAATTTCGCAGCATTAGCATTATTAGCTTAAAATGTCCTTAGTATTCCAGCAACAAATGCTTCCTCAGGATTTTTTTCCTGCACAGTTGCACCTATAATTGCAAAGAGATCATAATTAAAGTGTTATTTATTCATAATAATTATGATATTAATCAAAATATAATAAATTAACACTATAAACTGCGGCCGGCTTCAAGCCGCCGTCGCGTATTTTGACGCCGCCAACGCCGACCAAAGATACTTTGCTCTGTTCACCAACGGTAAATTTCGTTTGCTTTACATGTATTTCTAAACTACATGTATTTTTTATGGGAGCGAAATACTAGGCTTAAAGACCAATTGTACCCTACCGAATTAGTACAGTCCCATTACTTTTAAGTACAAATGTACCATAATTCCGGTGCACTCAAAATATTTTGAAATTCCATCACTGATCCACACAACCGCATGATCAAAGCTCGCCACTTGCATAAAGCTTTTTGAGTAAAGCTTCATTATGAAAAAAAAACTAGCAGAAGAGAACGAGTTTGTTGCAAAAAAAATCAGTAATCGCGCGATTGCGAATATAAACACACCATACGCGGCAAACCAGCTGTTATAAGTGAAGAGGAATAATAGTGATACAAAAGAAGACCAATATATTTTGTAAAAATTTTCCTTAAATCGAGATCACGTTATTTCAATTTCTCATTTTGGCCATTCAAAATGACACAGTAAGTGCAGATTTTATGGGTTTTTATAATGCAAAAAAAATTATATGAATACAAACCGGCACAAAATTAAAGTCAAGGTCAAGTATGACACCAACAATAATGATATTTACAGAAAGAAAAAAAGATTGTTTTCTATTTGCTTGACATTCATGTTCCTTTGCAATGCCTCATGTAATTGTGTGTGGTTTAACAATTTACAGAAAAGCTGATATTGCCTTGATCGGCTTGGCCGTCATGGGTCAAAATCTAATTTTGAACATGGATTCCAAAGGTTTTGTGGTCTGTGCCTACAATCGCACCGTGGATAAGGTAATTTTATTGGTCATTGGTTGTGTCAGTTTGATATGTTAATCTTGTGATTTCTTTTTCTCTGTTAAATATACACAGGTGGATCAATTTTTGAAAAATGAAGCCAAAGGTACAAAGATCATTGGGGCCACATCATTGGCCGATATGGTCAGCAAATTGAAGACACCTCGTAAAGTCATGATGCTGGTGAAAGGTAAGTTCTTATCGCTAGCGTACATACATATGTACATAAGTCAAGCAATGTCGTTACTTTTACAAACTTCATTCTAACACGTCCGTCCGATGTTTGCATATTTACATGCACACATACTTATCAGTTCCACTCTCTTTCTTCTTTCGCCTCTTCTCGAAATTACACACGTTCGTTTGTTTGTGCATATTTGCTTTGACATTGCGGATTACGGCATGCATTGTCAAGTCAAAACCTTTCTTTCCATTTTGCTGTGTTGTTGGCTGTGTAAGCGGCGATTAATTGAAAGAATGTGTGTGTGTATAGGTGTGCATGAGTCGATCCATCGAACGTGAGATTGCAACGTCATTGTATTTGGTAACGCAGTTTGTGCTTTGATTACACAGTTCGACACTAACTTTGCGGCAAAAGGTTCGATATTCAACTTTAGTTAATTTGGGACGAATCTGGTCTTTGATTTAAGGACGACATTCACATAACATAAGAACCCCTAACTGCTTTATTTGTCAACCGATTTCCAAAAAACTTGAGGGCGATGTTTAGAATAGAAATTGGCATTTTTTACGATTTCGGATAAGAGTTGTTGAAAATAAAGGCAAAATTCTACAGAAATTTCGAATTATCCGTACAAAAAATTATTTTAAGCTGTCTACATTTTTAAGATTCTTTACCAGTATTTTATTTTCATAATAACTCTATTATGGCGTATTTTAGCGACTAAATTTTGACTTAGTTATTCAAGATTTAGTCAGGAATGAGAATAACTTTGCCTTTTGTGCGATGATGATATGAATGATAACTCATAAACATGTGTGCATTTTCGAAAAGTTCTCCTCTCTGTTCGCTTTTCTCACTACATCTTGGTATTCAAGATGTAGGTCAAATTTAATCGGATTGTAAAGTTTATTAGCTTGTTAGACTCTGTGTAAAGTTATTATGAAAATACAACACTGCTGAAGAATCCAACAAATTTAGGTAGTTCAAAATAATTTTTTGTAGCGAAAATTCAAATTTTTTTTAGACTTTTGCCCATATCTTCAAAAGTTCTTACCCGAATTAAAAGCGATGCATATCGTCAATGAGTCAATTTCTACTCTAACACTGCGCTCAAGTTTTTGAACTTCCCACGAGTCAGTGAGATGTGCACGATTAAATTTTTATACTCACTGAATGGGACCTAATGTTAAACGATGGGCTACAAACGGCCAATGCATTTTATATAAATAATCTCCTACTCGAAAAGTCGCCGGCATTTACGAGGTGGAAAGCCTCCGTAGAACAAATTGTTAGATGTTTTTACCCGGGATAACTGACATGATTGTCGCGCAAGCTTCTATCACACCACGGCGGCCCACTATTTAATTTCTATTATTTTACATAAAATAATCTTCAAAATCAAAAATTATTCGCTTTTACATTCGCAAAAACCAAAATTAAAATATTCGGTTTCGCATTCTCAATATTCGCTTTAGCACCAATATATTTCAATATAAATCCGACAATATATATAATCCATAAATCCGACCTCTCAGCCAAATCTTATTAATGAATATTTGAATTCGTAGTAAATTTTATTTTCATTTAAGTACCAAAATATCCGTTCGCTTGTTTTCATCTTTTTTCAATGATTTTTATGAGTTTTAACCTCAATTAAAATTTTAAAGTAACTCCATATTTGGATTGCCTTTTTTTCTTATGCCCAGTGGACATAGGGTCTTATCAAAACGTTGCCATCTTTTTGATCCTTGGATACGTTTTAAACATCGTTGAAAGAATATTCCAGTTGTTGCATATTTTATCTGGTCTTCCTTGTGCTCTAGAGTCCAGTGGGTTCTACTGGAGAGCTTGACTGCAGATTTCGGTTTGTTGTTTTCAAAGAGTATGCCCTATCCAATTCCACTTCCTTCTGTAGACCTATAGTTGTATCGGTGTCCGTTTTTTTCTCAGACACTTGTTGACAAACGTTTGAAGTTTTCTTGCAAGTGTTACCCAGCTGTAAAATAGCATTGTGTAGGTCATCTCCGGATTTTCCAGAGCTGTGAAAAGGAGCCTTGGGCATTAGATATCAAACTAATAAATTTGCATTGCTTACGTTCCTTGGAGTTGATACCAAATGTTAAACCAAATGCATGCGATTTAACAATGATGGGATCGATTTTGCTTTGCATGTGGCGTGAAGATGTCGTCAACATATGCCAGATCTTTCAGATTTTCTCTTCATAACTATAAAAAATAGTAAGAGGAAATAGAAACCTTGGCGTATTTCAGAGATGGTATTTAATTGAGCGTATATCTTGTTATTAAATAGAACTCTACAACGAAAATCGTAGCATTTCGCCTTTATAAGCCTTATCAGCTTGGAACTAGGTCCCTTTATTTCGTAATGTATCATAAATAAATACGGAATATGGAACTGATTTCCATTCCACTGGCTGCTCGATGATAACTCTTAACGTTTATGTGGTCAGCACAAGGCTTGAACGAAAGCTAGCTTCCTGTTTCCGTGCGGCTAAGTCCAGGTTTTCGTTTACACGGTTTGGTGAGCACTTTTGGCTAAAGAGAAATCAATATTATTATTTCAGCATTGGCTGAGATTGCCCTTTTTGGGATTGTAATCTAGATTCCCTTCTTCCATGGTTTCTCAAAGAGCGGGTGTAAACAGGGTTTTAACATCAAGTAAATATTTGGTCGACACCAAGAGATTTGTTGTTCTTCGTTGTTGCTATAGCTTTCTTAATTTTGTCTAGTTGAGGCGGTTTGGAAATTAGTGTTATATTCCGCCTGGACCGCCGAGTAGAGATTGTACAGCTCGTTTGCTTAGCAGGAAGCCTACTCTATCGTTGCAATGATCGTCGGTGTTTCTGCCGGAAAACAAACATTTTAATTTAACTCACCTGCTTCTTTCCATTTACGACAGTTCAATTAGTCTGTTTAGTTCTTTTGAGACTTGAATTAGTTGCCAGGTTCGGTAATAGGAATTCCAATAAAGGATTTTAGATTTAACGGGAGGGCATTGGGATACAAAGTATTTCTGCGAGTTGTTGAGGTATCATTTGTACTATATGGTACCATGATATGTGCATGTTGCCTAAGATAAATTTGATTTAGGTAGATTGGCCTCTTCGTTGCGACGATCACCTGGAGAATTTATATTTATATGGTTTAAACACATGTGTTATAATAAAATAGTAGTGTAGTGTAGACTGCCTTTCAACCATACGTTACTAGAATAAGTTTGGATCGAACAGTGGACAACCGGGATTATTAAGCCGCTCCTTTGTAATCCAACGCATTTTCTAGCATCATCTACGAGTACAGACGCAGCGTTTTCCACGTATTATCTTTCACTGATTCTTTGATTCTCATCTATAACTCTTCTGATATAATACTATAAATCACCCTGATTATGTAAGGCGTAGTCGTTTTCCGACAGCAGGCGTAGTCGTAGTCGTTTTTTAAATTTTTTGGTATTATGTAAAATTTTCGACAGCAAAGATTTTGTAACAGATTGAAAAAACACAGGGTAAAACAATAATTAAAGTTTTTTTAATATTATGAAACAGTCTGTCGACAGAGCTGTCGGGCACAAAAACTTAAACGCCAATAAATGCCCAATTTGACATTTTATTACGACATACATAATACCAATATTTGTAATAGATTTTATTTCAGAGTCGTATTTTTGTCGTTTTCGCCATACATAATACCATTTTTAAAAAACGTCTAAAATACGACACAACTACGCCTTACATAATCAGGGTGAATGCCTCCGCGGCCTGACATTTGTTAGTCCCGACCTAAACTTTCTTGAGAGTTGGTTACCCCATCTTTGTTTGAGTTAGTCGGGTTTCCAGAATGAACCTACCCTTAGTAGCTGCATACTCTGAAGTGACATTCCATGTGCATTTGGATTCGTACGGATGCTTGATTTTGAGTACCCATACGTCCATATTTACTATTAATAGCTTGTTCGACCATATGCTCAATTTCTTAGGCAGACTTTGAAAATAAATGCACGTTGATGGAATTGTAATAAAATTTGATTATCCTTAAATACATTTTTTCATTTTTATAACTAAACGTTTCTTAGGACCATATGAACCGTAGTTTAAATCACAAGAGCCCAAATATCCAGCAACCTTGCCCATTTTTTCAGTTTTAAGTGCGTCTCAACTAGCAGCACCCATTTAGGTCATGGTTGGTACCCAATATCTATAAGTATAGACGCTTTAAAAAAACATTTTCCCCTTGGACCAATTTCGTCCATTTAAAATGCCAAACAACACGACTTAAGTCATCTTGATTTCATTACCCTAGCTTATTGCTTCTGGATGGACGGACAGACATGGCGTATGGCCTAATATACCTTGTATAGTCTCCGATCACCATATTAAGGTGATCAAACGGAATAACAAAGTTGATATTACACTCCACCGTAGGATAGTAGGGTTTAAATAGTGCGTTATCATTAAGCGGTAGCGCTTGCCATTGACGGTTATGTTCTGTCCGATCACATATTTAAAGACATGCGGATCAATGGTTCTACCACCCACCAATCCTACCAAACATAGCATTTTGGTGGATGTAACCATAGATCGAAAATATATCCAGATTGCTGGCAATATTCTTAATTGGCATATCTTTTGAGCTACAAATGTGCCTCGTTATTGACTTGGACACTTAAAACAAAAGGATCAGGGGTACCCAAATAACGAAGTCGTATATAGATGTACTTTCAAACTTTTGCTGTTGGGGGAATCTCTCTCATTGAAAAAATGAAATTTTCCTATTAATCTAAATAACCATGCAATTATTTTGAAGATTTGATTCAATTTAGGACTCGGCCCAGAACCATTAGTCATGGAGGCCCAATTATATGCATCTGCCATTAATATGAAAACTAAACCTAAACAAATTTCGTCACACATCCAAATAAAACAAAAACTTAACGTTTTTTTTTTTAAATTGCATTTTTTTATTGCATCACTCATTAGAATTAAAATTACAAATGTATTCAAATTTTATGTTAGATCTAGCAAAGATTCTTATAACTTAGGGTTATTGCCACTGCAAAACGAAAAGTAATTAAAGAGTTATAATTTGTATTCGAGAACATGCCATAAAATGTCCTTTCAAATTATCAATAACTAAAAAATACCTCTAGATGGATCTCCCTTTAGGACTAAAACCTGCACAGCTGAATGATTCGAGAGAAGTTTTTCGTTTGTCCCTTAAATTTTTTTTGATTTCTGAATTTCAACCCTTTTAATATCTGCTGTTGCAAATGCGCATTTCGTATTTTAATCGTACTTCCCCTACATTGGCAGTACCAATTAATATTTTTATTTCTTCATTTCATAAAAGAAGTCGTAGCTTACTCACACTATTAATTGTGATACCCAGACAACTTTTAACATGAACAATTCCAAATGTGCACCTATGAAATACAAATACTTTCCCATTTGTCGTAAAGGTCAAGATCAGACCACATATCAAGTTCGTGATCTACTTACACGCACACGCATCGAAGTGTAAATCAAAACTAAAAAAATGAAAGAAACCTGGTTAAACTTGAAGTTTTCTTGTTCATACATTCTATTTTTTTTATAAATTGCCACATACCCTTCATATTATTCAATTCGATTTGATTCTATTTAATTCATTTGGTTTCTTTTTATTCCAGCTGGCCACGCTGTAGACAGCTTTATACAACAACTTGTGCCACTGCTGTCCGCCGGTGATGTGATTATCGATGGTGGCAATTCGGAATATTTGGATACTGCCCGACGTTGTGACGAGCTTAAGGAGAAGGGCATTTTGTTTGTGGGCTCTGGTGTCAGTGGTGGCGAAGAGGGTGCCCGCTACGGGCCATCACTTATGCCCGGCGGCCATCCTGAGGCTTGGCCCTTGATAAAACCCATTTTCCAGGCCATATGCGCCAAGGCCGACGGTCAGCCCTGCTGTGATTGGGTGGGCGAGGGTGGTGCCGGTCATTTTGTGAAAATGGTACACAATGGCATTGAATACGGCGATATGCAATTGATTTGCGAGGCCTATCACATCATGACGAGTCTGGGCTTGAAACCCGATGATATTGCCCAAGAATTCCACAAATGGAATGGCGAAGAATTGGATTCATTCCTTATAGAAATCACTGCTGACATTTTAAAATATAAAGATGATAAAGGACATTTACTGGAACGTATACGAGATACGGCCGGCCAAAAGGGAACTGGCAAGTGGACTGCTATCGCTGCTTTGCAATACGGCATTCCCGTAACACTTATCGGCGAGGCGGTATTCTCTCGTTGTCTCTCAGCCCTAAAGGATGAACGTGTGGCGGCCAGTAAACATTTGAAAGGGCCAAGTACACCCATAAAAGTTGAGAACTTGAAGGCGTTTTTGAATGACATCAAACACGCCCTATACTGTGCGAAAATAGTGTCCTATGCTCAGGGCTTTATGTTGATGCGTGAGGCGGCCACTGTAAGCAAATGGAATTTGAACTATGGCGGTATAGCTTTGATGTGGAGAGGTGGCTGTATTATAAGAAGGTAATTAATCTAGAGGCGAATTCATAAGAAAAAGTTCATGACTCGAAAAGTGTAATCACTGTTTGGGTAAGTTGTATTAAAATTAAAAAAGTGGTCGCTTGTACAAGCCATAATATCTTTCTAGTGGTCAAGTAGAATTTATATAAATTTTTTTATTATAATTGATTAATTAATAATACTTCCAACCTCATCCCATGACCTCCTTCTATTGGCCAAGTAGCATACGTATACAAAATTTTCTTTGTAACTAAATACTTAATAATACGCCCAAACTCATCCCGGATATAGGTACATTTGTATGGGGTCTATATTAATTCGACCGATCTGTTAGACTTTTGATGCATTTTGTTTTACAACTAACTCCATACCCGATTCCCACAACAGGAACATCTCGTAAAGTCACAGGAATTGACGAGGTGGAAACCATCCGCTGAAAATTTGTTAAACACTGGTTGAAGCTGGATCAACTTGCATGATCTATTCACATGGCAGTCTTTTTTCTAGCCGATCGGCCTACGTTGCTCAAGCGGAACAGTCGCCACATGACCAGTTTTACCGAAGAAACAGGCGACCATTTGCTTCGAAGTGCTTCTTCCACGAATAACTTTCGTTAGCTTTGGCTCGTCTTTGAAGACCCACACGGTCGCTTGCTGTTTTGTTTCAGGCTCATACGCATAGATCCACGATTCGCCACCTGTGACGATCTTACAACGTTTTTAAGCCCTACGATCGTATTTTTTCAAAATTTCTTTGCACTAATCGACACGAGCCGATTTTCAAATTGTGCGGGATCCAACGGAACAACCCTTTTTTACGGCCAGGTGTTCATGCAATATCGAATGAATGCTGGTGGAAGAAATGCCCAAGGATGCCCCTATTTCACGATATGTCACATGACGATCTTGCATTATCAGTACACGCACGGCATCAATGTTCTCTGGCACAACGGCCGTTTTTGGACGACCTTCGTCTTTGAGCGAGCGTCGGCCACGATTAAATTCATTAAACCAGTTTTTCACAGTGCTATAGGATGGTGCTTCGTGATAATCCACGTCGAAAGTTGTGAAAAATGATCCACGAAAATGTTCACGAGTTAATTCCATTTTTTGGCCAAATTGATTTTTTCAAGTCAGTGTAAACAACACATATGATGGTCGTACGTCGTCAAAACGTTCTAAATACGTTTGTGCCAAAAAATGTCAAACTTTCCAATGGAAATGCCAGACGGCGCCAGGCAACACTTATTGTTACCTAGGCCAGAAATATACTTAGTGGGGACATAAAAACTGTTATACACGTTTTATGCTGTAAAATAAAATGTATTGAATGTTTTTGGACCAAATATTTTTTAATATATTTATTGATGTACATTGTATCCAAAAAGAATCTACTTATTCGAAATGTCCGCCTTTTGCCTTTACACACGCCTTAAGTCGCACTGACCAATCGTCAATAGCTGCACGAACCTCATCCATTGGAAAATTGGCCACAGCTCGAACCAAAGCAGTCTTAAGAGATCCAATGGTGGGGTAACTTTTGTGACAAACCTTGTCCTCTAAAAACGTCTACAATTTGTAATTTAATGGCTTCAAATCTGGATTGCCTGAGGGCCATTCTTCAGAGGAAATGAACGCTGGCAGAATCCTGCTGGAAAGTCCATGGCTAGTTTTGGAACAGGGAATTGTTTAAATGCTTCACAACAGCTTCCAAAACGGTTTCTTGGTAAACTTTGGCCGATGTTTTGACTTCTTGTTCGCAGAAATGCAGGTCAGTGACCCCATCGTAAAAGAAACCCTACCAAACCATGACTGAAGCTGGGTGATGACCCTTTTCCACCCTTGGGATCAGTTCAGATGCTTCCTTAGATGACCGCGCATAGTCTCTATCATTTTAATTGTTAAATTTTTCCTGAACGGTAAACATTTTTTCATCGGCGAACAAAATTTTTCTGTGCATGTTATCAGCGTGCTTCACCAAAAGACATTTGCATTTTTCAATCCTATTTTTTTAAAGCTGCAGCCAGTAAATGTCCAGTACATCGTTTGAAAGCCGCAAGTCCAAAGTTCTTTTTTAGTGATTCGACTCATGGACTTTTGCGTGATATTCATCTCATGAGCCATGATTTTCTGTTTTCGGAGCGGATTTCTGTGAATTCTTGATTTAACGGCTTTGATGACATGCGGTGTTCGAACAGAGCGTGGGCGGCCCGACCGGTGGCTGTCTTTTACATGTTCAGTCTCCATGCGGCTAATCCCTAGTGGCCGGAGCGTTTTGAAAATATCGTTTTTTTTTATTTCACTATTACAGCGATACGGTTCTCATTATCTGACCACTCCATGATGAGTGTTGAAACAATTTTAAAATCATGCAGCTTTAAAAAAATAGGATTAAAAAATGCAAACGTCTTTTGGTGAAGCACGCTGATAACTTGCACAAAAAAATTTTGTTCACTGATGAAAAAAAATTACCGTTCAGGAAAAATTTAACAAGCAAAATGATATAGTGTATGCACGGTCATCTAAGGAAGCATCTGCACTGATCCCAAAAGTGGAAAAGGGTCATCACCCAGCTTCAGTCATGGTTTGGTGGGGTTTCTTTTACGATGGGGTCACTGACCTGCATTTCTGCGAACAAGGAGTCAAAACATCGGCCAAAGTTTACCAAGAATCCGCTTTGGAAGCTGTTGTGAAGCATCTTAACAATTCTCTGTTCCAAAACCAGCCATGGACTTTCCAGCAGGATTCTGCGCCGGCCCATAAGGCTAAAACGTCCCAGGCCTGGCTTCGAAACAATTTTCCAGCGTTCATTTCCTTTGAAAAATGTCCCTCAGGCAGTCCGGATTTTAACCCATTGTATTACGAATTGTGGACGGTTTTAGAGGACAAGGTGGTTTGTCACAAAAGATACCCCAACATTGGATCTCTTAAGACTGCTTTGGTTCAAGCTGTGGCCAATTTTACAATGGACGAGGTTCGTGCAGCTATTGACGATTGACCAGTGCGACTTAAGGCGTGTGTAAAGGCAAAAGGCGGGCATTTCGAATAAGTAGATTCTTTGGATACAATACGAGTATACATCAGTAAATATATTAAAAAATATTTGGTCCAAAAACATTCAGTAGGTACTTTTTATTTTACAGCATAAAACGTGTGTAACAGTATTTATGTCCTATTAAGTAGCAACCCTCGTATAGCTTAGTTATTTTTAAAAGTAATGGAACTAAATGCTTCGTTGATGCATGTGCGGCATCTTACCAAAAAGTTGTTCATAACTGCTCGGAGAGTTCAGAAAGAAATAGCCGCAATTTTTTCTCGATGGAGTTCATTAAAATTTGTTGGTTTTGTAGACTCCCTGTTTGCAATAACCCCACACGAAAAAGTCAGGAGCAGTAAGGTCAGGCGAATCACACAGATTTGAAAAAAATTCTCATTCGGCGTAATTCTGGATAGAAAAACTCTCAACATGCTCTAGTAACCGTAACGGTGAGACCGTTTTCTTCGAAGAAGTAGGGCAGGACAATACAGCGTGATGAAACTGCACACCAAATTGTGACACGAAGTGGATGCAATTCCGTCTCATGGAGTATCTGGTGCTGCAGCTGCTGCCGGTGGTGAAGCTGCTCCCGCCGCTGGAGCCAAGAAGGAAGAGTAGAAGAAGGAGGAAGAACCCGAGGAATCTGACGATGATATGGGCTTCCACCTCTTTGACTAGAAGCACTCCATATTCGACAATTTTGTTTGTTTATGTTGCCGTTCAATTTGAAGTGGGTCTCGTCAGACATGAAAAGAGAGTTCAACATATTTCCGCCCTCTTACACCATTTGAAGCATCTTCTGGCAAAATTCGAAGCGAATCGGGAAGTCTGCTGCGTTCAGCTTGTTGGCCATTTGAATTTAATATGGGAATAAGTCCAAATCTTTGTGCATACGAGGGTTGCTATTTATATTTCGAGTCTGGCAATATAAACAATAATTAATCATTAGAAATGGTTGTATTGCACTGAGGCAACATGGCCGGTTATACCAAAAAACGCAAGCATTTGATTCGATGTGCTTTTTCTACGAATAACTTTTGTAGGACTTGGCTTGTCTTCAAATGCCAATACGCGGTCGATTGCTGTTTTGTTTCGGGTTCATATGCATAGATCCATGATTCGTCACCTATGACAATGTTACACACTGCTTTTGAGCTACCGCAGTTATACTTTTTCAACATCTCTTTGCCCAATTCTATACGAGCCTTGTTTTGAGCATTCGTCAAATTATGTGGAACCCAACGAGAGCACATTGTTTATTAACGGCCAAATGAACATGCAATATCTTATTGATGCTTGTCATACTAAATTATGTCCAATGATGCCTCAATCTCACGGTTTGTCACATGTCGGTCTTGCTTAATCAGTTCACACATAGCATCGATGGATTTGGCAAAGTGACAAAAGTTGGACGTTCTTCACGAAATTCTTCCTGGAGTGAACGGCGTCATAGACTGAACTCTTGGTACCAGCGATTAACTGTGGTTTTTGATGGTGCTTCATTGCCAAAAGGCGAAACAAGTTGATTTAAACACTCTTTTCTCGATAACCCACGCCGAAAATCGTAAAAAATCATCGCACGAAATTTGTTCTGAAGGGTTTCGATGGTAAGATCTTCTGTTGACTGTCCCATGCTCGGCAAAATCTCATTATGGTCCATCTGCTCATTGGATTGCCGCCAAACGTGCATCTATACTCTATTTGAACCGAAACTACGGACTCCAGTGTGTGATAGCGGCGGGCAATCCAAATTCTTGTTTCAGTGTCCCAGCTATCCATTTTTGTTAAATCTAAAAGTCAATCTGCAAACTACAAAAAAATTAACCAGATGCATTAAATAGAGGCTTTCATCAGCCACCCTGTATATATGTACCTCACATTAACATGCGTATTCTTCTTGACCAATATAACGATATTTTGTCTATCATAACTGTGTACTCTATTTTTTTTATTTTGATACATCTTAGTAGTTTATGGAGTTTAATTCTATTTATGAATTCGTCAGCCGGTATTTGTTCTAAAAATTTGGTGTAATTTACATAATTACCTTTCTTGCTTTTTCTTCACCTCACCCTCTACAGTGTGTTCTTGGGCAACATCAAAGATGCCTATGATCAAAATCCGAATTTAACAAATCTTCTGTTGGACCCGTTCTTCAAAAAAGCCATAGAAAACGGTCAAGCATCGTGGCGTCAAGTGGTCTCGAAGGCCTTTTTATGGGGCGTCCCAGTGCCCGCTTTGTCGACGGCTCTTTCATTTTACGATGGCTATCGTTCGGACCGTTTACCCGCTAATCTTTTGCAGGCTCAACGTGATTACTTCGGAGCCCATACCTACGAGTTGCTGGGCCAGGAGGGAACATTTGTGCACACCAATTGGACGGGCACCGGTGGAAATGTGTCGGCCAGTACATATCAAGCTTAAATTAGAACAGCAATCTGTGTATCTCATCAAGAAGGTTTAACGTTGCGTAAATCGAATAGGTATTTTAAACAAAACAACTGGCCTCAATTTCTATTTCCATTCCATAGTCTTTAACTTTGTTGTCATCTCTGCGAAGGTATGTCTTTTTGTATCTTCTTCCATTTATATCTTTTAGATATTTTTTTAATTTAAAGTTATTTAAAGTAACGATAACAAACTTCTTTCATTATCTTCTTCTCTCTTGTTGTCGGGATATAAATATTCTTCTCAATCGTAATATTTTTATACATACATTTTTATATATATATTTGTAATTGTTAATAGATACAAAAAATACTACTTTTTTTATTAAATTAAATTATAAAATGTGTGAGAATTTGATTCTTTTATTTAATATCTTAACTTTAGTTTAAACAATTTGTAATTTTTGCTTTCTAGTTTTTTAAACATAAACAAAGCCTAAAATGCAAAAAAGAACAATTCGAAATAGTTCGAAAGAAAATCTATCTCAACTATTTCTCAATGAAAGCGAAGTTTGTGTGTCGCGTTTTCATATGAACACTTTATTTGTTTAGTCTTCCGAATGATGCAGGGTTTTCTTTCTCTCAATGACCAATTTTTCCGATGTGTACAAATGTCCAATGATAACCTGAAAAGATAGAATGAAATTGAACAGTTTTAGAAAAAAAATATTAATAAATACGATATTTGCAAAAAGTAAATAGGAAACATTTTGCGGAAGTTTACTATGAACAAAGCTACGTAAATCTCGAGCTATGCAACAGTTGAAGATGTCAGAGTTCACTTACATTTTGAGTGGAATTTTGGCATTATTTAACATCAGTTAGTCAAGTTTAAATAAGTGGAACATGTTCTACAAGAATTGTTTTGCGACATTAAGTACAGGATGTCCGCCGGGAAGGTATACTACTTTGTTATGCCGCCATTTTGGTAAACATCAGTCATATTTGGCAGTCGTGAAGTACAGACATGGCAAATTTATTATGGAAAAATATTCGATAAACCAAAGTGTTTTAATCGTTAAAATATTTTATTAAAATCAATCATCGATTACTGTGACGATAAGAAAGTTACGTGAAGTTTTTGGGAGAAACAACGTGTCAACAAAACCCAATATTATTCGTGTAGTGAATGATTTTGAAGAAAGAGGGTCTGTAGCTGATAGGCCCAAACATGGACTATAACGTACTGCAAGCTCGGCTGAAAACATTACTGCTGCTCAAGAAAGTGTTCAAAGCAATCCATCAACCTCAATTCGACGCCGGAGCATGGTCTTCAAAGAACAACTTTGGCCACAATTTTGCACAAGGATTTGCATTTGTTTCCATTTAAGATCCAGTTGACACAGGATCATTTACGCCGCCGTACATATGCCAATAAAATGTTACAGCTCTCCCATGACAACCCCGATTGTCATGAAAAAATCATGAGTGACGAGGCACATTTTCATTTAAATGGATATGTGAATAAACAGAATAGACGGTTCTGGGCAATGGACAACCCTCATATTATTCATCAGTCACCTTTGCATCCATTAAAAGTGACAGTCTGGTGTGCAATTTGGTCAGGAGGAATCATTGGACCTTACTTCTATGAAAATTAAAACGGCGTCAATGTGGAGCGATATCGTGATATAATTGAAAACTTTTTAACGCCAGAACTGCATGCTTTGGGCTTGATTAACATGTGGTATCAACAAAACGGTGTCGCATACAGCCAGGATTACAATGGAATTACTGAGAGACCTCTTTCCACAACAAGTTATTTCAAGAAATGGTGATGTTGATTGGCCTCCACCGCGTCTGATTTGACTGCTCCGGACTTCTTCTGGGGATACGAGTACCTGAAAAGCAAGGTTGATGCAAGCAAACCAGAAACGCTTGAGCAACTCAAAAAAATATTTGTGTTGAAAGTAGTGAAACCACGTGAAATGTGTAAGAATGTAATGAAAAATGCGCTCAAAAGGGCTCGCATTTGTGAGGCTAACAGAGGCGGACATTTATCAGATATTGTATTAAATACAAAATTGCCGACATTAAATAACATAACATTTATTAATATAAGATAATATAAAGTAGTATACCTTCCCGACGGACACTGTATATTAAAAAATGTGAGCAAAAAATCCCCGGTCCCCAGTAGGTTAAAAAAGTTAAATTTTATTTATCTTTACACTTTGACGAGACAGCAGTGTGCGCATAGTGAAGTTAAATTCGAATTTAACTTCACATGGCAAGACAGAATTGCATGATTTGCTTTACAGCGGATCTAAGTGCGTCCATGGAGGACAACTGGAAATACTTTCGTCAATCAGATTATTGCTGCTGGTACTGGCTACTATCGCTAGAAGGCCGTTTGTCTGAAATAATTTTCAGAATATTGAATTCTTCACCTGGAATATGAAATTTGGGAAAAATGGCTCTAGAGCGGATCTAAGTGCGTCCATGGAGGACAACTGGAAATACTTTCGTCAATCAGACTACTGCCAGATTATTGCTACTGGTACTGGCTACTATCGCTAGAAGGCCGTTTGTCTGAAATAATTTTCAGAATATTGAATTCTTCACTTGGAATATGAAATTTGGGGAAAATGGCTCTAGAGCGGATCTAAGTGCGTCCATGGAGGACAACTGGAAATACTTTCGTCAATCAGACTACTGCCAGATTATTCCTACTGGTACTGGCTACTATCGCTAGAAGGCCGTTTGTCTGAAATAATTTTCAGAATATTGAATTCTTCACTTGGAATATGAAATTTGGGGAAAATGGCTCTAGAGCGGATCAAAGTGCGTCCATGGAGGACAACTGCAAATACTTTCGTCAATCAGACTACTGCCAGATTATTGCTACTGGTACCTGCTACCATTGCTAGAAGGTCGTTTGTCTGAAATAATTTTCAGAATATTGAATTCTTCACTTGGAATATGAAATTTGGGAAAAATTGCTCTAGAGCGGATCTAAGTGCGTCCATGGAGGACAACTGGAAATACTTTCGTCAATCAGACTACTGCCAGATTATTGCTACTGGTACCTGCTACCATTGCTAGAAGGTCGTTTGTCTGAAATAATTTTCAGAATATTGAATTCTTCACCTGGAATATGAAATTTGGGGAAAATGGCTCTAGAGCAGATCAAAGTGCGTCCATGGAGGACAACTGAATATACTTTCGTCAATCAGACTACTGCCAGATTATTGCTACTGGTACCTGCTACCATTGCTAGAAGGCCGTTTGTCTGAAATAATTTTCAGAATATTGAATTCTTCACCTGGAATATGAAATTTGGGGAAAATTGCTCTAGAGCGGATCTAAGTGCGTCCATGGAGGACAACTGGAAATACTTTCGTCAATCAGACTACTGCCAGATTATTGCTACTGGTACTGGCTACTATCGCTAGAAGGCCGTTTGCCTGAAATAATTTTCAGAATATTGAATTCTTCATCTGGAATATGAAATTTGGGGAAAATGGCTCTAGAGCGGATCAAAGTGCGTCCATGGAGGAAAACAGGAAATACTTTCGTCAATCAGACTACTGCCAGATTGTTGCTAGTAGTACTGGCTACTATCGCTAGAAGGCCGTTTGTCTGAAATAATTTTCAGAATATTGAATTCTTCACTTGGAATATGAAATTTGGGGAAAATGGCTCTAGAGCGGATCTAAGTGCGTCCATGGAGGACAACTGGAAATACTTTCGTCAATCAGACTACTGCCAGATTATTGCTACTGTTACTGGCTACTATCGCTAGAAGGCCGTTTATCTGAAATAATTTTCAGAATATTGAATTCTTCACCTGGAATATGAAATTTGGGGAAAATGGCTCTAGAGCGGATCTAAGTGCGTCCATGGAGGACAACTGGAAATACTTTCGTCAATCAGACTACTGCCAGACTATTGCTACTGGTACTGGCTACTATCGCTAGAAGGCCGTTTGTCTGAAATAATTTTCAGAATATTGAATTCTTCAACTGGAATATGAAATTTAGGGAAAATGGCTCTAGAGCGGATCTAAGTGCGTCCATGGAGGACAACTGGAAATACTTTCGTCAATCAGACTTCTGCCAGACTATTGCTACTGGTACTGGCTACTATCGCTAGAAGGCCGTTTGTCTGAAATAATTTTCAGAATATTGAATTCTTCACCTGAAATATGAAATTTGGGGAAAATGACTCTAGAGCGGATCTAAGTGCGTCCATGGAGGACAACTGCAAATACTTTCGTCAATCAGACTACTGCCAGATTATTGCTACTGGTACTGGCTACTATCGCTAGAAGGCCGTTTGTCTGAAATAATTTTCAGAATATTGAATTCTTCACCTGAAATATGAAATTTGGAGGAAATGCTCTAGAGCGGATCTAAGTGCGCCCATGGAGGACAACTGGAAATACTTTCGTCAATCAGACTACTGCCAGATTATTGCTACTGGTACTGGCTACTATCGCTAGAAGGCCGTTTGTCTGAAATAATTTTAAGAATATTGAATTCTTCAACTGGAATATGAAATTAAGGGGAAAATGGCTCTAGAGCGGATCTAAGTGCGTCCATGGAGGACAACTGGAAATACTTTCGTCAATCAGACTACTGCCAGATTATTGCTACTGGTACTGGCTACTATCACTAGAAGGCCGTTTGTCTGAAATAATGAAAATTTGTCTGAAATAATGAAAATTATTTCAGACAAACGGCCTTCTAGCGATAGTAGCCAGTACCAGTAGCAATAACCTGGCAGTAGTCTGATTGACGAAAGTATTTCCAGTTGTCCTCCATGGACGCACTTAGATCCGCTCTAGAGCATTTTCCCCAAATTTCATATTCCAGGTGAAGAATTCAATATTCTGAAAATTATTTCAGACAAACGGTCTTCTAGCGATAGTAGCTACTACCAGTAGCAATAATCTGGCAGTAGTCTGATTGACGAAAGTATTTCCAGTTGTCCTCCATGGACGCACTTAGATCCGCTCTAGAGCATTTTCCCCAAATTTCATATTCCAGGTGAAGAATTCAATATTCTGAAAATTATTTCAGACAAACGGCCTTCTAGCGATAGTAGCCAGTACCAGTAGCAATAATCTGGCAGTGGTCTGATTGACGAAAGTATTTCCAGTTGTCCTCCATGGACGCACTTAGATCCGCTCTAGAGCCATTTTCCCCTTAATTTCATATTTCAGGTGAAGAATTCAATATTCTGAAAATTATTTCAGACAAACGGCCTTCTAGCGATAGTAGCCAGTACCAGTAGCAATAATCTGGCAGTAGTCTGATTGACGAAAGTATTTGCAGTTGTCCTCCATGGACGCACTTAGATCCGCTCTAGAGCCATTTTCCCCAAATTTCATATTTCAGGTGAAGAATTCAATATTCTGAAAATTATTTCAGACAAACGGCCTTCTAGCGTTAGTAGCCAGTACCAGTAGCAATAGTCTGGCAGAAGTCTGATTGACGAAAGTATTTCCAGTTGTCCTCCATGGACGCACTTAGATCCGCTCTAGAGCCATTTTCCCTAATTTTCATATTCCAGTTGAAGAATTCAATATTCTGAAAATTATTTCAGACAAACGGCCTTCTAGCGATAGTAGCCAGTACCAGTAGCAATAGTCTGGCAGTAGTCTGATTGACGAAAGTATTTCCAGTTGTCCTCCATGGACGCACTTAGATCCGCTCTAGAGCATTTTCCCCAAATTTTATATTCCAGGTGAAGAATTCAATATTCTGAAAATTATTTCAGACAAACGGCCTTCGACCGATAGTAGCCAGTACCAGTAGCAATAATCTGGCAGTAGTCTGATTGACGAAAGTATTTCCAGTTGTCCTCCATGGACGCACTTAGATCCGCTCTAGAGCATTTTCCCCAAATTTCATATTCCAGGTGAAGAATTCAATATTCTGAAAATTATTTCAGACAAACGGCCTTCTAGCGATAGTAGCCAGTACCAGTAGCAATAATCTGGCAGTGGTCTGATTGACGAAAGTATTTCCAGTTGTCCTCCATGGACGCACTTAGATCCGCTCTAGAGCCATTTTCCCCTTAATTTCATATTTCAGGTGAAGAATTCAATATTCTGAAAATTATTTCAGACAAACGGCCTTCTAGCGATAGTAGCCAGTACCAGTAGCAATAATCTGGCAGTAGTCTGATTGACGAAAGTATTTGCAGTTGTCCTCCATGGACGCACTTAGATCCGCTCTAGAGCCATTTTCCCCAAATTTCATATTTCTGGTGAAGAATTTAATATTCTGAAAATTATTTCAGACAAACGGCCTTCTAGCGATAGTAGCCAGTACCAGTAGCAATAGTCTGGCAGTAGTCTGATTGACGAAAGTATTTCCAGTTGTCCTCCATGGACGCACTTAGATCCGCTCTAGAGCCATTTTCCCTAAATTTCATATTCCAGGTGAAGAATTCAATATTCTGAAAATTATTTCAGACAAACGGCATTCTAGCGAAAGTAGCCAGTACCAGTAGCAATAATCTGGCAGTAGTCTGATTGACGAAAGTATTTCCAGTTGTCCTCCATGGACGCACTTAGATCCGCTCTAAAGCAATTTTCCCCAAATTTCATATTCCAGGTGAAGAATTCAATATTCTGAAAATTATTTCAGACAAACGGCCTTCTAGCGATAGTAGCCAGTACTATTAGCAATAATCTGGCAGTAGTCTGATTGACGAAAGTATTTCCAGTTGTCCTCCATGGACGCACTTAGATCCGCTCTAGAGCAATTTCCCCCAAATTTCATATTCCAGGTGAAGAATTCAATATTCTGAAAATTATTTCAGACAAACGGCCTTCTAGCGATAGTAGCCAGTACCAGTAGCAATAATCTGGCAGTAGTCTGATTGACGAAAGTATTTCCAGTTGTCCTCCATGGACGCACTTAGATCCGCTCTAGAGCAATTTCCCCCAAATTTCATATTCCAGGTGAAGAATTCAATATTCTGAAAATTATTTCAGACAAACGACCTTCTAGCAATGGTAGCAGGTACCAGTAGCAATAATCTGGCAGTAGTCTGATTGACGAAAGTATTTCCAGTTGTCCTCCATGGACGCACTTTGATCCGCTCTAGAGCCATTTTCCCCAAATTTCATTTTCCAGGTGAAGAATTCAATATTCTGAAAATTATTTCAGACAAACGACATCCTAGCAATGGTAGCCACTACCAGTAGCAATAATCTGGCAGTATTCTGATTGACGAAAGTATTTCCAGTTGTCCTCCATGGACGCACTTAGATCAGCTCTAGAGCAATTTTCCCCAAATTCCATATTCCAAGTGAAGAATTCAATATTCTGAAAAATATTTCAGACAAACGGCATTTTAGCGATAGTAGCCAGTACCAGTAGCAATAATCTGGCAGTAGTCTGATTGACGAAAGTATTTCCTCCATGGACGCACTTAGATCCGCTGTAAAGCAAATCATGCAATTCTGTCTTGCCATGTGAAGTTAAATTCGAATTTAACTTCACTATGCGCACACTGCTGTCTCGTCAAAGTGTGAAGATAAATTCGAATTTAACTTTTTTAACCCACTGGGGACCGGGGATTTTTTGCGTTTTTGAAAGTTAAATTCGAATTTATCTTCACTCACATTATTAAAAATATCTGATAGACGGAAGTTTAAATATACGCAGCATATACAATGAACAAGCAATGCCGCGACTGCCGGTTCTATGTACCGGATTGACCCGAAACTCTTCGGCCAGGGGCAGTCACCTCAACAATATATGTTTTTTGTTCGTCCATTTTTTCGGCGTGGGAGCAGCACTTCCCGGAATGCCTGCGGCGAATACTACTGGTCCGAGCCGGGATCGAACAAAACCCCGACCTTGGATCTGCTCGGTTTGTCAGAACCGTTTACACCATCGTGCTACGTCTGTAAGGCGCAATCGTTGCATGGAGTGGGTACACTTCAGGAGCTGTTCAGGTCTGAACCACATCAGGGAGTATAGCGAAGCAGTCTTTGTTGCATCGTGCTGTATCAACGAAGTTAGCAGTGGGTCTCTGGATTTGGTGTTATCATCGCCGTCTACATTTTCGTCGTCATCATCATCCAACCACGAGACTCCCCCGCAGTCGCCCTCGCAACAGCATCAACATATACAGCATCTTACACCACAGATTGCTGTTGCCACTCCTGACAGTGCATCAATTTTACAATTTAATTGCAATGGCCTACGCAACAAAATCAGAAACATTATGGTCGCTGCGATCCAACAAGCAGGATCGCACGATACGTTTTTCTTTTGCATTTTTTTATTTTCTAAATGGAGAACTTTGTAAAAATATTGTGTTCAGATTTGAGATGAATCGGAGCAAAACTAACGTAGATACCACAGTCGATAAAACCAAAGTATCCAAAACTTTAAAAAGCTTTTCCCACAGCTCAAATTTTCACAGTCGGTGTTCCATATCTAGAAAACTACAACCTTTTGAAGTTTTAAACATATTTACGAGGTAACGATGTAGAGTCAGTTCAAGTTTCTTAACATTTTTTATTTTAAAATAACAGCTCAGCCGCTTTTTTTTTTATCAAAAAATCGGGTTTTGTTCCCAAAAAGTGACTTATTAAAATTCAAAAAACCCTCCTACCATTATCAGGGAAATGCAAATATCTGACAGGAGAACTCAAATTTTTTGATTTCGAAGGATGCAATACCATCGTTCTGGTTTTTTCCTAGACTCTTGCGAACAAATTCTGCAAATTTGCCTTATTTTGTAATGAAGGGAGATTAATCTAGAGGTATTTTTTCAATTGGGTTTTTTCACAGATTATGCGTGAGTTATGTTAAACTTTGTTTTTCTTTTTAGTATTGTTTGGCTTTTCATCATGGAAAGACTCACTCCGCAACAACGTCTCCAAATTGTGCAACTGTAAGTATTATGGAAATGAGGATGAGAAGATCCTCTGTTTTCGACCAAAATGTTATTCAGTGATGAGGCCCATTTCTGGCTCAACGACAACGTCAATAAACAGAATTGTCGCATTTGGGCTGAAGAGCAACAAGAAGAGATGGGCTGGTGAATACGTCGTTCCATATTTTTTTAAAAAATTATGATGGCCGGAACGTAACAGTGTATGGTGCTCGCTATCACGCCATGATATCGGACTTTTTATTATCTGTAATTGAAGCCTGTAATCTGGACGGTATTTGGTTTTAACAGGACGGTGCCACTTGCCATAAAAAGCTGCTCAAACAATAAATCATTTCAATTAAAGTATATTAAAGCCATGAACATATTTGAGACGCCTTAAACTTTGTAAGTACCAAGTACATTCATGAAGAAGCTATAGTTTCATTTTATTAATAAGAATCTTGATTTTCAAAGGTGTGGAAAATATTGCAAGTTAACAAAGCAGCCTTCAAATGCCTGTTGGTCGAGGTAATGTCCCACATTCAACCAACATTAAATTCGTTTGCTGTATCCCCATCCCGGTGCATATCAAGGCTCATTTATTTAGAACTGCTAGTTCACCTGGAGATTTTTTTGTGTTGTACTGAATGACAATAGAAGTTTTCATAATTAAATAATGCAAACTCCATCATATTCAGTTACATGGATAAATCATGAGTTTATGAAAATGGATCGTTATTGGACAAACCAAAACGAGTACGTACGTTTTCGTCTAGTGCGTTCAATCGAAACATTGCTAATTGAAATCTATCAACTCGTCATCGTTCTCAGGCAGTCAACATTTCTCGCGCTTCTTTGAGAAAGAAGCATTTCGCATAAAGACCTCGGTATAAAGACAAGGTTCAATTGGTCCAAGAATTGAAGCCTCGTGACAATCCGATGCATTTTGGCTTCACCCAATGAGCTGAAGATTGTTTTGCAGGAGATGAAGAATTTACCAAAAGATGCGTTTTCAAATGAAGCTCATTTTCATATGGTGTTCAAAGAACCCTCACTTGACTATTGAGAAGCCAATGCATCCATAACAAGTCACTGTTTAGTGTGGATTTTGGGCTGGCGGCATCATTGAACCATTTTTCTTCAAAAATGAGCAAGGAGACGCCGGTATTTACGCACTGTTTTTGAACATCAAATAAGCAGTCAAAATTGTGCTGTCAATTGGCCGACCCGCAGCTGTGATTTAAGACCTTTGGATTATTTTCTGTGGACAGCGATTAAGGATAAATGTTACGCAAAGCATCCAGAGACAATTGAAGCTCTGCAACATGAAATCGAAGTTGCTTTGAAGAGATTCGAGCCGTAACAATCGAAAATGTACTGAAATATTGATTTGATCGGATAATATACTGCCGAGCCAGTTGTGGTAGTCATATGAATGATATTGTAAGTTCAACCTCTCCAATAAAACCAGAAATTAAACAATTATCAGTACCTTTTTTATAGCCGATTAAAATTCAAAATGTTGTTTTCTCGGACGAAAGCAAGTTTAATATTTTTTGTCCAGCTGGCCGAATAAGGATTTGACGATAGCCTAACACAGAAAAGGCCCCAAGAAATCTTTCATCAACTGTAAAGCATGGTGTTGGAGGAGTTATAGTGTGAGGTTGCATGTCAGCTGCTTGAGTTGCTGGACTGGTTTTTATTGATGACGTTATGGGCAAAACAGTTTATATGAATATTCTTAAAGTCTCCTTCAGAAAAGTGCTAGGAAGCTTAACCTATCGAGATCATTCACATGTCAACATTAAACATGACTTGTCACACCCTCCACAGCCTCCAGCCCTCTATCCTCCTTTCGAGCATCTAGGAGAAAAACTCAATAGATGACGTCATATCGTTACTCAAAACTCGGCGCAAATTGCGGAATGGCAGAATCTTGAGGAATATACGACCAAGAAATTGGAACATTCTTTACCAAAATGGATTGCCAACTAAATACTAGTGGTTTTGTATCCCTTTTTTGCTTTAAATATGAAGTGTGCCTATATTTTTGTCTCCTTTTAAAGTGACCTGTATTTGTTTGAAGCTTTTTTTAATTAATGTAATATGAAATATAATAGAATGTTAGTTGAATTTCTTAGCTACAATTCTTATTATTATAGCAAATAATGGGTCATCAATCTAAAAGCATTTCTTTCAATAGGTGTTTTTTTTACAGATTACGAGTGAGTTGTGTTAAACTCTAATTTTTTTTTCTTTTTCCATTTCATCGTGGAAAGACGTACACCGCGAAAACGACGGTTTGATGTGGTTTATGGGATGGTTGATTCATCGGTCCATATTTTTTTTAAAATTGATGGTGGCCGGAACATAACCGTGAATGGTGCGCGCGATAGCGGATTTTTTGCCACCTGAAATAGAAGCCCGTAATCTTGACGACATTTGGTTTCACTTGCCATACTGCTGCTCAAACAAGGGATCTAAGTTTTGGACCGGTGAGTTGGCCGCCTAGATAGTGTGACACAACACCTTTAGACTTTTTTCTTTGGGGCTACGTAAAGTCCAAAGTATATGCTAACAAACCAGCTACGATTCAGGCTTTGGAAGTCAACATTACGCATGTCATTAAAGCCATACCGGTCGAAATGCTCGAACGAGTCATCCAAAATTGCACCCTCAAAATGGAGACCTAGTTGCGGCCAACATTTAAAGGAAATTGTATTAAAAAAATAAATGGCATAAAATTTCCTTTCGAATGAACAATAAAGATTTAAATTATTGTATTTTGAAAAATACCTCTAGCTTAATCACCCGTTATACTAATTTTCACATTTATGTTTGTTTAACCTGTAATTTTTTTTTTTATCTGACGACAATTTTTAAAAACTCCTGTCTGGCGTGGCCTACATTGGGCTGTTACGAGTGCTGCTCTGGCCTAATAATGAAAATGCGAATATTTATCATCAAAAACGGTTTTCAAAGTATTCTCCAGCATGATTTATAAGTAAAGTATACACTTTTGCATGCGCTTAAACCGATTGTCGAAGCACTTTTTCCACTCCTATTGAGACACCTCCAAAACATGGTTTTTGCACGCTTCAACAGCATATTCTGGCAATGAAAATCATTGACCACACGCATTTTTTTCTTGATGGAATACGCAGAAATAAGTCTTTGGGTGCCAAGTCATGGCTATACGGCGGATGACCCATCAATTCGACGTTTTGGCCGGTCAAAAAAGCGTTGGTTTAAGCCGATGTGTGAGAGCTCGCATTGTCATGGTGCACAATGTTTCGTCTTCTTTTGTTCATTTTTCGAATTTCTCCGAAGACTTCAGACAAACAAATTCTGGTATACCACTCAGAACTGACCGTCCTACGGTGCTCAAGCGGAACAGTCGCCACAATACCAGTTTTGTCAAAGAAACAGGCGACCATTTGCTTCGAAGTGCTTCTTCCACGAACAACTATCGTTGGATTTGGTTCGTCTTCGAAGACCCACACGGTCGATTGCTGTTTGGTTTCGGGCTCATGCGTGTAGATCCATGATTCGTCACCTGTGACGATCTTATAAACGTCTTTTGAAGCATTTTTCAAAATATCTGCACCAATCGACACGAGCCTTTTTTTTGAGCGATTGTCAAATTGTGCGGGATCCAACGAGAACAAACCTTTTTTACGGCCAGGTGTTCTTGCAATATCAAATGTATGCTGGTGGAAGAAATGCCCAAGGATGCCTCTATCTCACGGTGTGTCACATAACGATCTTGCATTATAAGTTCACGCACGGCCAATGTTCTCTGGCACAACGGCCGTTTTTGGACGACCTTCGTCCTTAGCGAGCGTCGGGCACGATTGAATTTATTCAACCAGTTTTTCACAGTGCTATAGGATGGTGCTTCATCGCCATAAAAAGATTTTAGTTCATCGATGCACTCTTGTCGTGATAATCCACGTCGAAAGTTGTGAAAAATGATCGCACGAATGTTCACAAGTAAATTCAATTGCCAAATTGATTTTTTCAAGTCACTGTAAACAACGCAAATAATGGTCGGACGTCAAAACGTTCCGAGTACGTTCAGCAAATGTCGTAAGGTCTTATTTAAATCAAATATTCCGCTATCATACCCGGATAACGCTCGTCATTTGCGAATACAAGCCAATATTTTTAACGCTGGACAAAACTATCAACTTATGTTCCGGAATTGACAAGTGTGGACAACGATCAAATGGCTCTCTAACCCTGGAAGAAAGGATGATCGGACAGCCGTCACGTTCGGAGACAGATTCGAAGCGGTTCGCGAGCTATTTAAGCCGGCTATTTACTGAGCACCTAGAGAGTGATAAGGCGAAAAGAAGATCATTGCGTCGTATCCGCGCTCTCCGAGTCAAAGAGACATCACCACAATTTAGCGTTGGCAAAGTTGCCCATGTCCATGTTGAAGTACTTGGATACCCCGGGAGTAGAGTACATGTCTAAAGTGCTAAATCAGTCGTTAGCCACTCACTTAATTCCCGATGCCTGGAAAATGGGCAGAGTGGAACCGCTACTAAAGCCAGGCAAAGGAGAATCGTACAGGCCGATCTCCAAGCTTTCGCCAGTAGCAAAGACGCTTGAGGCACTGCTCCTCCCCAGCCTGATCGAACACCTGCCTTGTGCTGATCATAAGCATCGCTGCCGCAAGCAGCACAGCAAAACAATTGCTTAACACGCCATTCAACATGTTTAAGACGCGGCCTTAACCAGAACAAGCCGAACGACAGGACGGTCCTCGTGGCTCTTGACATAACAAAAGCCTTCGACTGGCCAATCATGTCACTCTGTTTGAGGACATTGACGAAACGTCCCTTCCGCCCAGTTTGAAACGTTGGGTCTTAAACTATATGTGTGGGCGCCAGTCATATGTAGAATTTAGAGACAGAAAGTCGAAGCCCCGGCACTGTTTAACCTCTACCCCTCTAAAATTCCAGCACCACCAGACGGCGTTGAAATTGTGTCGTACGCTGATGATTGCACAATTCTGGCGTCAGGACCTAAAGTGGCTGTTACCTCACTGACTTAGCACGCTTCTTCACTGCGAGGAATATGAACATATCCGCCTCCAAATCAGCAGCCACACTGTCTACTGCATGGACGGCAGAGGTGCGGTTATCACTCAATGTACTGCCTGAGGGCCATTCTTCAGAGGAAATGAACGCTGGCAAATTGTTTCGAAGCCAGGCCTGGAACGTTTTAGCCTTATGGCCTGGCGCAGACTCCTGCTGGAAAGTCCATGACTAATTTTGGAACAGGGAATTGTTAAAAGGCTTCACAACAGCTTCCAAAACGGTTTCTTGGTAAACTTTGGCCGATATTTTGACTCCTAAGAGACCTAAGAGACACCCCACCAAACCATGATTGAACTGGATGATGACCCTTTTACACCCTTGGGATCAGTTCTGATGCTTCCTTAGATGACCGCGCATACACTCTATCATTTTGCTTGTTAAATTTTTCCTGAACGGTAATTTTTTTTCATCGGTGAACAAAATTTTCCTGTGCAAGTTATCTTCGTGCTTCACGAAAAGACGTTGCATTTTTCAATCCTATTTTTTTAAAGCTGCAGTCAATAAATGTCCGGTAAGTCGTTTGAAAGCCCCAAGTCTTTTTTAATACGATAAAAGTGATAAGCATGTTAGGGTGAACTAGGGACGTAGGCTTAGAAAAATAATAGATGGGTGTTAGTCGCATGATCACACATGAACGCTTACAGTAAGATGAGGCATTTGCCAATATTTTTTATTTACAACTTGTTTATTTATTTCGTCGTTACAGCAGCTATGCCTTTTTTCTACTTAGTAGGGACAAAAATACTGTTACACACGTTTTATGCTGTAAAAAAAAGGTACTGAATGTTTTTGGACCAATTATTTTTTAATATATTTATTGATGTATATTGTATTCAAAAAGAATCTACTTATTCGAAATGTCCGCCTTTTGCCTTTACACACGCCTTAAGTCGCACTGGCCAATCGTCAATAGCTGCACGAACCTCGTCCATTTGAAAATTAGCTACAGCTCGAACCAAAGCAGTTTGTAGAGATCCAATGTTGGGGTATCTTTTGTGACAAACCTTCTCCTCTAAAACCGTCCACAATTTGTAATCCAATGGGTTCAAATCTGGACTGCCTGAGAGCCATTCTTCAGAGGAAATGAACGCTGGCAAATTGTTTCGAAGCCAGGCCTGGGACGTTTTAGCCCTCTGGGCCGGCGCAGAATCCTGCTGGAAAGTCCATGGCTGGTTTTGGAACATGGAATTGTTAAGAGGCTTCACAACAGCTTCCAAAACGGTTTCATGGTAAACTTTAGCCGATGTTTTGACTCCTTGTTCGCAGAAATGCAGTTTAGTGACCCCATCGTAAGAGACACCCCACCAAACCATGACTGAAGCTTGCTAATGACCCTTTTCCACCTTTGGGATCAGTTCAGATGCTTCTTTAGATGACAGCGCATACACTCTATTATTTTGCTTGTTAAATGTTTCATGAACGGTAACTTTTTTCATCGGTGAACAAAATTTTTCTGTGCAAGTTATCAGAGTGCTTCACCAAAAGACGTTTGCATTTTTTAATCCTATTTTTTTTTAAAGCTGCAGTCAATAAATGTACGGTACGTCGTTTGAAAGTCCCAAGTCCCAAGTCTTTTTTAATGATTCGACTCATGGACTTTTGCGTGATATTCATCTCACGGGCCATGATTTTTTGTTTTCGAGCGGATTTATATGAATTCTTGATTTAACGGCTTTAATGACATGCGGTGTTCGAACAGAGCGTGGGCGGCCCGACCGGTGGCGGTCTTTTACATCTCCAGTCCCCTCAAAAAGTTGTATGCATCGGTAGACGAACATGCGGCTAATCCCTAGTGGCCGGAGCGTTTTTAAAATATCGCTTTTTTCCATTTCACACTGGATGAAAGTTGAAACAATTTTAAAATCCCGTTACAGACTAACGCTATTGAGGTTAGCTTTCAAAACCCATATGACTTAACGGGGTATTTTCAGTTCTACTACTGAAATGGGTGTGTTCAATGTTGTGACAGTATTTATGTCCCTACTAAGTAGTGCTAGGGGAGCATCTTCCGGAGATTTCACCTGAGGAGAAGGTACTACCTCGGCAGACGCGCGTGGTTTTGGCGCAGCTGAGATCTGGATGGTGCAGCCGCCACAATTTGTATTGATGCCAACGTTCCGGACGTTTGTCCCGCCTTCCATCAGGGATCACATTAAGTGCTGGGTTGCTTGCATTTCAATATTATCGGTTAGAGTCCCAAAAGATTATTTTCACAAAACTTAACAAATTTCCACGACCGAAACTTAAACAATTGTGAAGAAAAAGAACGCCATCATTTATTTTATTCAGTCAGAAGGGAGGGACTGAAAAAATACATCTTTATAAATTAACAATTGTAACAACCAGTGTAAAAGTAATGCTTTTCTATAGGCAACAAAGGAAGAAAACCAAGAGTTTGATATGACCAGGCCTTTAAGGAGAGATGGGATGTATTTCCAAAAACCAAAATATTTTGTAAGCTTAGCAAACACTTTTAATTTCGAGTAAGGCTACTCTACTAAGGTAGTCGCAAAAAACAACTAATTTATTGGCCTGTTTATGAATGTCCTTCGAATGTTTTTTTCGACTGCTAAACTACAAACAGCTGATTTGGGTTAAAAAACACCCTCAACAGTAGTTCGAAACCAAGTCGCTCGAAAACGTAAACATTTTGGTTTTTTTTCCATGAAACGTCAGAGCTAGTCACTTTTTTATTTGTTCGATCGCGGCTCAGACCATTCATATTCGGAGCAGACATTCCGGGAAGTGCTGCTTCCACGACGAAAAAATGCCCCTGGCCGAAGAGTGTTTGCTTCCGGTCATAGAACCGGCAGTCGCGGGATCTCTTGGACAGAATGCTTTTGCCCCGGCAGATCAGGTACGATCTTCGTGATCTGGAGAGAGGGGTCCAGCGGTACAAGAGAGAGCCTTACGATTATGAAAACGATCAGGCAGGTCTGCACAACATTCACGCTGATGAAGTCGCAGCAGCAGTATCCAGCTATAGTGCGAATGTAGTGCTAGGGGAACGAACATCCCCCGTAGATTTCACCTGAGGGGAGGTGATACCTCGGCAGATGCGCGAGATTCTGTCTCAGCTGAGATCTGCATGGTGCAGCTGCCTCAATTCATATTGGGCACGAATTGATGCTAACGTTCCGAACGTTTGTCCCGCCTGCCATCAGGGACCACACGTACTGCACCTCTTTAATTGTCCGGCCAAGTCCACTCAGCTGACACCCGGGTCCCTGTGGACGCATTCAGTACAAATGGCGCGTTTTTTCCACCAGGATATTGAAGCAGATCCCCTGTAGATGAACAGGACTTCAAATTAAAATATATATTGTTGTTACAACAACAACTTTTGAATTTTTCGAGCAACTAACATAAACCCAATTCTATTCAAAAGTGAGTGACTGGGCTTTGTACGTTTAGATTTTCGAATGACATTCATAAAAAGGTTACATACGTTTTTGTACGAGGGTTTATTGTTTTTTTAAAGTATTCTACAGCATGATTTATACACTTTTGCATGCGCTCAAACCAATAGTCAAAGCACTTTTTCCACTCCAATTGAGACACCTCCAAAACATGGTTTTTGAACGCTTCAACAACATCTTCTGGCGATGAAAATCGTTGACCACACGCATTTTTTTCTTGATGTGCGGGAATAAAAAGAAGTCATTGGGTGCCAAGTCAGGGCTGTACGGCGGATGACCCATCAATTCGACGTTTTGGCCGGCCAAAAAGCTGCTGGTTTGAGCCGATGTGTGAGAACTCGCATTGTCATGGTGCACAATGATTTGTCTTCTCTTGTTCGTTTTTTGAATTCCCCGCAGACTTCAGGCTAACAAATTTTGGTGTACTCAGAATTAACCGTCCTACATTGCTTAAGCGGAACAGTCGCCACATGACCAGTTTTGCCGAACAAACACGCGAACATTTGCTTCGAAGTGTTTCTTCCACGAACAACTTCCGTTGGATTTGGCTCGTCTTCGAAGACCCACGCGTTCGATTGCTGTTTTGTTTCGGGCTCATTTCGAGCATATATCCAAGATTCGTCACCTGTGACGATCTTATAAACGTCTTTTGAAGTACCGCGAGCGTATTTTTTTCAAAAATTATTTGCACCAATCGACACGAACCTTTTTTTGAGCGATTGTCAAATTGAGCAGGATCCAACGAGAACAAACCTAATTACGGCCAGGTGTTCATGCAATATCGAATGTATGCTGGTGGAAGAAATGCCCAAGGATGCCTCTATCTCATGGTATGTCACATGACGATCTTGCATTATCAGTTCACGCACGGCATCAATGATCTCTGGCACAACGGCCGTTTTTGGACGGCCTTTGTATTTGAGCGAGCGTCGGCCACGATTGAATTCAATAAACCAGTTTTTCACAGCTCTATAGGATGGTGCTTCATCGCCATACAAAGATTTAAGTTCATCGATGCACTCTTGTCGTGATAATCCACGTCGAAAGTTGTGAAAAATGATCGCACGAAAATGTTCACGAGTTAATTCCATTTTTTTTTTGCCAAATTGACTTTTTCAAGTCACTGTAACCAACACAAATGATGGTCGTACGTCAAAACGTTCTGAGTACGTTTATGCTAATCAAATGTCAAACTTTCAAATGGAAATGTCAGATGGCGCCAGGCATTCAGGCCTAGGCCAGAAATTTATATAGCAACCCTCGTATATTTCAGCTAGATTTTACTATTTTTAAGTCTATTTTCTATTTTTAAGTCTATTTGCTATTTGTACGTCTACATTTAAAAGCACATTTTGCTTTCAAACTTACGGTAGAATTCAGAAAAAGCGTCCCGCTAACAACGACCATCCGGGTATAGCGACGAAATTTCAAGCGATATTGGTTTTGTATGAAAAAAATGCAAAAAAGGGTCCTGTTACAACAACTTCTGATAGTAAGAAAATACAGGTTTTGACTTGCTCAAATTTGGAAATTTGTTGTCTTTTATTACGACGACAAATTAAAGAAAAATGCAAATAAAGCCAACTGCAATATCAGCGATAATTTGGAGGCATGAATCTGGGTCGTCAAATGCCAGTTTAGCAAAGAAGTTTAACGTTTCAACAAGACTATTCGAAACATGTTTGAAAATTAAAAAGTACGACCCAACAAAATTTCGACATTGAACAGGCAATTCTGAAGTGGTTTGGAACACATGGAAAAAATTGTTCTTGGGAAAATTTGTGGTGAGGCAAAAAGTGTAAACCTCGACCTGTGGCAAAGTATGGCAGTTGGAAAAGTTATGGGCAAATCTAGTAATGGACACTATGAAAGTGGCATTTTTAATAAGGCTTGTTTTATTAAATGATGCCCGACAATATAAAGGAGAGAAATTCATAGGAGTTAAAATGACGAATGACAGGGTAACTATAGCAGTTGCACGAAAGCTGTTGTTCATAGGAAAGTCAAGAGCACCATGTTGCTTTAAAAACGTTACTTCTCTACCTTACAGCTATACATCAAACAAAAAAAAAAACGTGGATGTATTTCGAAAATTTTGAAAAATATTTGGGAGAGTAGGATATAGAATTGGAAAGATCGAATAACGAAATTTTTATTATAGGAGGATAACTGTCCTAAGCATCCAATTGTAAACAATCAGCTATAATGCTAGTATTTTTAACAGCTAATGCAACATTAGTTCTGCAATCGATGGGCCGGGGAGTTATAATAACTTTAAAATCTAAATTTCGTGCATCGTTAGTTCTTAAAGCCACTCGAGATACAGAGTCAGAAAATGAGAGCGGTTGTATTTTATTTAAAGCTGAAGACGGTAAATCGACCGATACCCAGTTCGTTAAAGATGATAACATACGTAACACTTGCTGATTGGATACAAAAATTGAACGAAGGACCCCTTATGCCTGGTACTGTTACATGGGCGAACTTCGTGGCTAAATGCAACACTACTCCCATCAAGCACCATCTGGTAATAGCTACTGTCAAATTTTGAGAGAGTTCCGTCATTTAGTTTGTGTTTAATAGCTGTTCAAACCATACAACCTCGTGGATTTTGTAAAAAATGGAAAAAGTGAATTTCGAGTGCTCATTAAACCTCTTTTTGCGGAAAAAACCGTCACTCGAACCAAGGAAAAGCTTGATATATACAATAGGGACTCTGCACCATCGATTTCAATGCTAAAAATTGGTTTACTGACTTTCGGTGTGCTCGCACAAGTACAAATCAAGTTGAACGTTCTGGACGGTCAATTGAGGTCAATACACCCGAAAATGTCGAAAAACTCCACGATATGGTGTTGGCCGATCGAACAGTAAAAGTGCGAGAGATTGTTGATGCCATACTAATTTCATTTGACAGTGTGGTTTCCATTTTACATGATCAGTTGGGTTTAAGAAGGTGTCTGCAAGATGTCTGCCGCGTTTGCTCTCAACTGGCAATAAACGTTATCGTGTGACCACGTTAAAGGATTGTTTGGAGTTGCTTAACCGCAGTTCGAATGAGTTATTGCTGCGTTTTGTAACTGTGGATAAAACATAGATCCACTCCGGAGACCAAGCAGCATTCTAAACAATGGGTACCTCCGGGTGAACCGGTTCCGAAGAAGGCCAAGGTGACTTTGTCGGCCAATAAGGTGATGTCAACACAAAATAAAATTACACTTATTTGGGGAATTTTGTATTAAAGTCGGTACTATGGGATTGACCTAGGCTGTTGAAACTCGGTATGAAACTGTCTTTTGGACAAGGCCTATTTAGGATTGAATATAGGACAAATCGGTATATGTTTTAATATAGCCCTGATACAAAGCACCTTTCCGAGTTCAGGTACTGGCGCTCTAGAAACTGCAATTATATTCTGATCTCGACGGAATTTGACACGAAATAGTTTAATGGCATGGAAATTAACTGTTTATAATTTAGACCATATCGGTCCATGATTTTAAACAGACCCCGTACAAAGGTCCCTCCCGATTTTAGGTCCAGACGTTCTAGAAGCCACCTTTATTGTCTGATCTGGACGAAATTTAGTAAAAAAGTATTTCTATGGAATGGCAAATAACTGTTAAGAATCTGGACCCTATTGGCCTATGATTTAATTTAGCTCGCATACAAAAATATAAAATGGGCTAACTCGAATTATTGATATGGAAATTAAATTGTGAATAATTTCTATAAAGAAATGCACATAGACCCTTTTCTAAATCATGAATCAATAAAGATTTCGAAAAACTATTTGGTGGATACATGTATGACCAATAGGACTACTTAAAGCGGCAATAAAAAAAATCAAAAATGTACACATGGGCCTTCTGTTGGGAACTACGGCGATAATTTCTTTTTTCAAGGAGAGCGCTGCGTTGCTCATACATACTTGGTTTATTGTAAAAGTTATGGTGGTAATGAAACAAACACCGTCCGAGGTGTATCAGTACCCGGTTATAGAGCAAACAATCCTTTCTGAAGATTTCTTTTGTAGTTAGTTTTACCACTCAAATGTAATTTTTAACACTGAATACAATCTATCCCTGAGAATTTCACTAAGTCATAACGTTGCATTATGATGATCTCTTCCCAAAATACCTTTTTATTAAAAAATTGCATTGAGTTGTGGAAAAGTTCCGATTGAATTTATTACAGAGGGCGATCCGCGGGAAACGGCCCGGCTTAGTGATAAGATTAGCAATTACTTTAGGGCAAATATATGTTATTAATTGCGTCTGAATTTCATACTGAGTTGCTACAATCTGTTCGGGTTAGTGACACACACATTTTGTCCAAAAACATTTCCATCTCCTAACATCCAATCAACAAAACAACACGATTTCATGACATGGCCCGTTTGTTGTGAGTCAATTGGATCATATAACAACGTACATATGCACATACGTATGTATGTAGGTTGATGGTATTATTTATCAAAATAACATTGCGTAGAACTCACTGTTGGCAACAAGTCGGCAACTGGGGGGGTAATTGATCCTATTCGAGGTGAACATTTCTATAAAGCAGACTACGACTGTAAATAAAGTGAGTTGTTGTCCCTGTATCGTACAGTTACTCCGGGTCATGTATATTCTTTTTAGTTACATTAATAACTAAAAAGAATATACGATTCATGTTTATAGGGTAAACAATCTAAGGTTTTTTTTATATTTTAGTTTAGTAAAACAGCGACGGCTCTTGTCCACTCGAAATCTTGAAAGAAATTCCATAAAATAACTGCATGGAACGAAATGAAACGGTTTATGTTTGTCCAGTATTGGGAAACAATGAAAACTTTTTTCCAAAATCGATTTGTTTATTTCTTCCATACAAGGTTTTTTATTGAAAATACGTTTTGGCCGAAATAAGGCACCCATCATAAAATAGTTCGTGAGACTAGCATGCATGCTAGTGGACAACAATCACGGCCTCTTTGTCGTTACGATAATTTAGCTGCCGTAACTGAGAGTTGGCAACTTAGCACCGGAGTATCGAGCTCAACATTTCACGCACCTGCCTAATGCGAACTTTGCACAAAGACCTCGCGTTATCTGTTTTTTCAAGGTCCTATTAAACAGACCTGGCCACCTGGCCTTGGATTAATTAAAAAAAACAACGATTTAGCTTGAAAAATCTTTTTCCTCATGTATCGTAGTTTTACCTCGGTTGCTATGCTAACAAGCTAAACTGCTGCAGCTGAGAATCAGATAAACCGAATTTGTTCGCCCAAAAGCCAATAAGTTCCCGAGGAGTGGCAGTTTTCTTTTAAAACGGTAATGGAAGCGATATTTCGGTTAACAATGAGCGCGCGCTACAGAGGCATGATAAACTTATTTTGCGACCGGAGTTTGAAGGCAAGGACTTGGACGATCTTTGATTTCAGCAGCAAGGCGCCCCAAATAACACAGCCCACGTCACAATCCAACTTTTGAAGTTGGATGTAATTTGCCCTCTAAAAGCTACGATTTTACGTCGTTAGACTTTTTAGTGGTGTAACGTAATTTAAGGCATTCGTTAGATGAAGCCATAAACGATCACCAAGGTATTGGAAATTGAAATGACATGACTGAAATTGTGTTTTCAAAATAATTGGAATGTTTTTGAATAAACTAATAATAAGCATAGCAAAAATTTGTATTCCTTTTTATATTTTTTTAAGAAACATAGATTTAGTCCACTGTGTTTAGTGTAAACCATGGTCAGGATATTAAGATGCATTTTGCAGCGACAAGAGTCGGAATCAAGCTCAACGTAAAGATAAGGGTTTGCTATTATGGTTTAAAAATGATTTCGGACAAGTGGACGCCGCGGCTGTCTCAATTAAATTCCAGCCCAGAGGCTCAATTTTCGATCACTTTGTGCAGCATTTGGGGCCGTATGTCAGCAATAACGCGCCGAACATTCTCTTCCAAGGCGTCAATAGTGTCAGGCTTATCTGCCTAGACAAGCAACTGGACATAACCCCACCAAAATAGTCCAGCTGTGGTTAAACGCACGATCTTGGAGACCACGCCACAGGCCCACGCTTACCAAAAGTTTCCTCTAATAAATTGACTGTTTAGTTCGCTGTATGACTTGTAGCGCCGTCTTGTTGGAACAAAATATAGTCCAGATTACGGGCTTCAATTTCAGGTAGCAAAAAGTCCGACGTCATGGCACGATAGCGATCACTATCCACGGCAACGTTCCGGCCATCATCTATTGAAAAAATATGGACCGATGATTCCACCAGCACATAACCGCACCAAACCGTTGTTGTTGTAACAACAATATGTTTATTTTTAAGTCTTGTTCGTCTATGGGGGATCTGCTTCGATATCCAGGTGGAGGAAACGCGCCATTTGAACTGGATGCGCCCACAGAGACCTGGGGTCAGCTGAGTGGGATTGGCTGGACAATTGAAGAGGTGCAGCACATCATGCGGTCCCTGATGACAGGCGGGACAGATGTCCGCAACGTTAGCATTAGTTCGTGCCCAGTAAGAATTCAGGCGGCTGCAGCATCCAGATCTCAGCTGCGCCAGAACCACGCGCGTCTGCCGAGGTAGTACCTTCTCCTCAGGTGAAATCTCCGGGAAATGCTCCCCTAGCACTACATTCACATGGTAGCTGGATACTGCTGCTGCTACTTCATCGGCGTGAATGTTGTACCGACCTGCCTGATAGTTTCGATGATCTAAAGGTTCTCTCTTATACCGCTGGACCTCTCTCTCTCTCTAGATCATGAAGATCGTACCTGATCTGCCTGGACGGAGGCAACCTGTCCAAGAGATGGTGATTAGGATGACTGCTGCGAAAACACCCTAGCAGGTATTACTTAGACAGTAGGAAATTGTGTCTGCGCACGGTAAGGACCTGCGTCTCCTCATGTAGATGGTCCTCAGAAGACATAAGAAGACACCCTGTTGATGTTCATTCTGGCAAGTCTGAATTTTCTTCCACAGCGTCGTACTCACGTTCGCCGACCATAAAGGTGCCGCGTAGTTTGCTACAGACCGAACTATCACTTTGTAAGATGTCAACAAGGTTACTTTGTCGGCTCCCCAAGTACTGCCGGCAAGTGACTTGAGGACCTTGTTTCTACTTTTGAGTTTATCGCAGATAGCACCAAACCGTAGTTTTCTCTGGTGTAATGGCACCTCTTAAACCTCTACTGGTTGCTCTTTAGCCCATACGCGGCAATTTTGTTTATTGACGTTGCCGTTGCGCCAGAAATGGGAACAACATTTTGGTCGAAAACAGTGAATCTTCCCATTTCTCACCGAACGCTCATTTCCATAATATAGTTGAAAACATTTGAAGGAAATTATATGCAAAAAAACAAATGGCAATGTCCATTCGAATGAACAATAAAGATTCCACACTTGATTTGAATTTTTGTATTTTTTATTTTGAATATATACCTCTATATTGATCACCCTATATAATGGGCAGTCTTCAAAACTCAATGAAAACGAATTTCTTTAACATATAAGTATATGAACGGCTATTTCCTATCATAGTCTGATCGAAACTCGACAGTGAAGTATAGTGTGATCCATCTACAGGTATTTTTCAGAACAAATAAAAAAATATAAAAATTCAAATCAAGTGTGGAATCTTTATTGGTAATTTGAAAGGATATTTTATGGCATTTATTTTTACCTTCAAATGTTGGCAACTGTATTATGGAAATAAGCGGTCAATGAGAAACGGGAAGATCCGCTGTTCAGTGATGGGGCCCATCTGGCTCAACGGCCGCATTGCCGCATTTGGGCTGAAGAACAACAAGAAGAGGTGCCATTATACCCAGAAAAAACTATGGTTTGGTGCGGTTTATATGCTGGTGGAATCATCGGTGCCTATTTTTACAAAAATGATGATGGCCGGAACGTAACCGTGAATGTCGCTCGCTATCGCGCCATGATATCGATCTTTATGCTACCTGAAATTGAAGCCCGTAATCTTGACGACACTTGGTTTCAACAGGACGGTGCCACTTGCCATACAGCTGCTCAAACAATAGATCTATTAAGAGGTCATTTCGAAGTGCAGCTAATTTCACGTTTTGGACAGGTGAGTTGGCCGCCTAGATCGAGTGATATCACACCTTTAGATATTTTTTCTTTGGGGTTACGTAAAGTCCGAAGCCTATGCTGACAAACCAGCTACGATTCAGGTTTTGGAAGCCATTACGCGTGTCATTAAAGCCATACCGGTCGAAATGTTCAAACGAGTTATCCAAAATTAGACCCTTAAAATGGAAACCCTGAGGCGTAGTTGCGGCCAACATTTGAAGGAAATTATATTCAACAAATAAATGCCATAAAATGTCCTTTCAAATTACCAATTAAGATTCCACACTTGAATCGAATTTTTATCTATTTTCTAGATGGATCAGCCTATATATAAATACTTTTTATGTCTCGCGTATTAGTGGCCATAAAGTCCGCCAAGAAGTATCCAGAAAGTTGATAACACACCACGAACAGATATGGACTTTTTATTTGTTGCCGGATATTTGATTACCGTGTCTTGTAGAGATCAAAGTTCTTATTTCGAATCAGTTGTCGTCAGACAATAGCAATTAGACATTCGACAACATTCATGAACTTGGGTGATATGTTGTTGCTCGTTGAGACAGTATTGGATCCAAGCTTTTAAAGAAAACTTTATAATAGAAACATTTTTCAGTCAGCTGTTCGCAATAGATTTCTTAAACTCACTGGCCTGGAGTTGCTATAATAGCCGGCAGATATATCTCTAAAGTGTTTGCCTCCTTTAGGGATTTATTTCTTGAGGTGTTACAAATGTATTTCAATTCAGATCTACGAGTGCTACAACCTCTTAAATTCACTTAGCTCCATGATTTTCCAGTCCAAATATTCTCATTTTCCAGCTACCTTCTCCATGAATGGAATATTCACAAGAATGCTAAGTAAAAGTGGCAGATTGATAATACAAAACCACTGCTTTATTTGCCCAATTTAGAATTCGTTTTTAGATTTATAGTATTTTAACTTTTTCTTGAGTTAAAGACTTAGAGAAGTAAAAGTAAAAACTAATTCCATTATGTCTTAAGCAATTTTGAAGATATTTCACAAATTGCAAAATAAGTCGGTTAATGTTAATGCTAGATAGGAGGGACTTTGTATCGAATTAAATACATGGATACTGTAAAATACTTAAAATAAAATATCTTTCCCAGTATCGAAACTTGATTAATCGGTACCAGAAACGGGGAAACTTCGAATCTATGAGCTGTAAACGATATAATTCTGATACTTACGGACCGACGCCTGAACGACGGTTCCGAACGACTAATGAATTATTGAATGAAGCATTCACATGGCTTAAAGATTGGTCTCGAACTTGTAAATTGGTCATTGTTTATGAACAATTTTAGATGTTTTTTACCGAATTTGAACCAGAGTCTAAGTAAAAATCATATATACTGACTTATTATACCACGGTAGATCTTATACCAAATATTGAGTTTCTTATGAAATCCGGCCAATGCGCCGCACAGCCGGAGATAAGTTTTAACCAGTGTCATCCATGCGGCAAAATGTTTGGAAAGTTCAGGACTTTCCTAAAAGGAAGGACCCAAATCCTCTGGGTATACACTTAAGCCTGTATACGTGTTATTGTGCGTTCTTGAACGTTTACAAAACTTTTGATTTTCCTCCAAACTCATATCCCTCATGTGCTCTACACTTGTCACACTGGCCGAAATATGTTGTAGATCGAAATCGTTTTGATATTCTTTTCGCATGTCTCACACATTTTTGTTCCCACTTTAATAGTAAGTGGGTGGTTAGAACACCCATCATCCTGCTTAATTCAGTTTTCTTAAGTCTTTACAGCTTTTCGTTTTTCTTTCATCTCGGTCGCCCCAAACCAGTTTGGATATGTTGTTACAGTTTTGTGAGCGACCTTGGCCCAAGATTTAATTTCAGCTCTTATTGCTTGAAATGGAGTCAATATTTACTTTCTGTTTAGCTGATTCTTTCCTTGCAAGTCGGTCAGCTGTTTCGTTTTCGTATTTGTCCAGGATATCCAGGAAGCCATAGATTTTAAGGGTTCCCCTGTGCTAACTAGATTTCTTTGCACTCTACTATTTTTTCGTTCGTGACTTGACTATCGTTAAGGACAGTGTCTTAATCGCTTTTACAATATTTTAACATTTTATTTGATAGTTGAGTTGAGCCCTCGTGCACATTGTACTATGGCTTTTATTTCTGGAATTATTTTTTGATAAAAATATTCTTTATAAAGAACCCAGCTCGAGTTTTGTTGTCTAATTTAATTGAATATTAGTTTTTTAATATGTATAAGGGAACCACATGTGCACGATTCTCTGCTTGGAATTTTTGTTTGGAGTAGGAAACCATTCTTTTCTTGAATTTGGTCATTAACTTAAATTCCTTAAGTCGATGAAGCATTGAATGCTCAGTTTATTTAATATAAAGGACCCACATGTGCATGATTCTTTGCTTGGGATGTCTGTTTGGAGAAGGAAATTAGTCCTTTCTTGAGTTTGGTCTGTTACTTTAATTCCTTGCGACGCTGATGCCTTATATAAGTCGGTGAAGCATTGGATGCTCAGTTTATTTAATATAAAGAACCCACATGTGCACGAGTCTTTGCTTGCGATTTCTGTTTGGCGTAGGAAATTAGTCCTTTCTTGAATTTGACTTAGTATATTATAACATTTTAAAATAAAAAAAAAACTTTCTCGGGTCTTGCGAGGCCAGTTAACGTGTTCATGATTTTTTAATGTTTCTTTGCCTAGTCTCCCGTGATTCTTTCCCCTAATGTCATCAATACTATAGCTGTGATAGCCTCCATTTGTTTGATATAAACATCAATCGGGATTATGGGTGGTATTACTTTCATTACCTTAGTAGAAGTTGACAGCAAGTTTGCTGCAATTTTTTTAGTTTTTTATGTTGCATTTCTTAGTCTTTGAAGTCCGCCCAACTGTAGCCGCAATTGGTCTTGCTACGCTTATACAGGGTGGAGCGCGGTAATTTGTTTTTGCACTGCAGGCTGTGGCACTGTTAGTCGAAGAGAGTGAAGAGTGTGCGCGGCTTCTAGTGGCTGACGGGAGATTTGTATTCGTCTGCCTTTCAGTTGGACACGTGAGAAGAGGTCATTTTGTGTTGATGCGTATTTTTTAAATGCGCACTCGATCATTTCAGTGCAGCATACTTTTCGTTTACAATTCGCTGTTCTCCACGCGAACGTGTTCCTGGACGGCAATCAATTGTAAATTGGGTAACTTCATTGATAACAGCAGGGAATTTGTCATGTGTACGAATGGGACCTGAGAGAAGAATTACAAGACCTCAAAACATCGAGAGAGTTAGAGAAGCAGTACTGCAATATCCGAAACGCACTGCTCGGAAGCAATCACTTGTTCTTGGCATTTCCAGACGCCCTCTCCACCGGAATCTTCATTATGAAGAATCCGGCTCATGTGGCAATGCAATTATAGGATACATGGTTCCAACAAGATGGTGCCAATGTATTTCATTCCCAAATAAGCAAATTACCGCGATCCATCTGATATACAGCCAGTGTGTCACCTAAGGCCTAAGACCCCATTTATATCCAATTGATTTCCTACTCATAGAACGTCATCCAAAAGCTCCTTAATCCTTAATTTGTATAAGCCTGCTACGATTGTATCCAAAAATATATAAATTCTAGCTCCTTCGTGAGGCTAATGGTTGGCTTCAGTGACCGGGAAATTAGTCGCACCCTAAACAATTGCAAGTGTCTGTACATTATTATAAACTTAAACAACCAATCAGTTGGTGCTTAGTGAAGACAATCTAGTCGGCGTAGATGATAAGACCCAAAAAATACGGCGCCGATTAGTTCAATTGGGGCAGGATTTAACCAGGTTTATTTAGAATTTGGGCCTACATCCGTATAGGATGTGCTAGCACATGAATTTATAACGCCGAGTCTTTGCTTTGTGGACGATGAAAATGTGTGTGCGCAAACATATCGCTTTTGTAGATTCCACTTTATGTGTTGATTTTCATTTTCTCTGGAACATTTTGAAATGGATTACTTTTTTCAAGGGGTATCCCCAATAAACTGAACTTCGCTAAAATGTTGGCAAAGGACCATGCAACATTGCCGTTTAAAAGTTTGGGTACATTTGATTCAAACACACACAAGTGAATAATTGCGCACGCGACCTAAAAAATCTGTCAGATAAAGCATTTGGTGCCGATCTAAAATAATTGCCATTTATTTTCCTTAGCCATACAGAAAAAAGGCAAAACATTCCTACCAAAAAGGGCTTCCCGGGAAATGTGGACCATTCTTAAATTTAATTAAATTTAGGACTCTTTTTCAGTAATGAATTAAAAAAAAATCGGGCATTTCTAAACCACCATGTATGGTGATGGGCCAATGGTTTAAAATCTATCAAGGATGTCGCACTCCTGTCACATTTGACACCAGAACTGATACATGAAAATCTCATACCGGTCGAACGTAACCACGTTTTAACTGAATTGATGAGGACTTGTTTTAGTTTCAATTCGCAAACAAAAATTGCACTTTGCCAAAATTTTACTCTTTAAAATAACTAAATTTTGACTATAAACCCGACACATTCACTTTAAATACAATTAAGACTATATTTTATACTAGCTTTCTACAAAACTCACCTGTCGGCGTAACAATTCGAGATTTTGTTTTGCCACCGCAATTTCATAATCGATTTTCTCAAAATCATTTATCATTCTATTGGCCCGGAATGAATCGCGTACCTTCCGTCCGGCATACATTCTGAAAGAAAACAAAATTAAAATGATGTTAACACAGAATTATGGAGATTATAAAAGAACATCTCGGCGCGTATTGCCCACTTGAGATAACAAATCAAAATTACCTGAAATTATATGAAGGCAATTTGTCGGCTTCACGCAATAATTGGCGGTATAACGACAAAGCTAAACGGCGTGTTGACATTCTGTATTTGTGGTTGGACTGCCAGGTAAATAATTAGCCGTACTTTACGTTTGAATAATTGAGGAGTATAAATAAAGTTTCGAGGATTTATTCGCGGCGTATCTTTTCACTGCATTGGCTTTTGTGTGACGAAATCAGAGAAATAAAACACCGACAATATCAGCTGTTCAACTAACCTTGCCATATAGTTTTCTTGGTCATCTCTTGGCAGAGTTGCCAATGTTAATGATTTATCTCCATTTCCACTATTTTATAAGTACTATTTGACACAATGACGTGACGGTAAAAACGCCAAAATTAACAACTTCTAAAAATACAAAGAATGATTTGTACAAGAAAAAGAAAAAATATGTATATTTGCAATCGTTAAGCATTGTAAAATAAATTCTTTAAATGTTCTTTTTTAAAGCTAATTTTAACTAAGGTTTGCATAAATTCATCTGTTATTTTATTGAAATAAAAATCATACAGCGTCCGATGTACTAAAAGAATTGCCATTTATTTTCCTTAGCCATACAGAAAAAAAGGCAAAACATTCCTACCAAAAAGGGCTTCCCGGGAAGTGTGGACCATTCTTAATTTGACCGCTTTTAAAGTGCTTAAATTTAGGACTCTTTGTCAGTAATGAATTAAAAATATTGGGCATTTCTCTAGTACCTAAACCACCATGTATGGTGATGGGCCAATGGTTTAAAATCTATCAAGGATGTCGCACTCCTGTCACATTTAACACCAGAACTGATACATAAAAATCTCGAACCGAACGAACGTAACCACGTTTTAACTGAATTGATGAGGACTTGTTTTAGTTTCAATTCGCAAACAAAAGTTGCACTTTGCCAACATTTTACTCTTTAAAATAAATAAATTTTGACTATAAGCCCGACACATTCACTTTAAATTCGATTAAGACTATAGTTTCATACTAGCTTTCTACAAAACTCACCTGCCGGGTTAACAATTCGAGATTTTGTTTTGCCACCGCAATTTCATAATCGATTTTCTCAAAATCATTTATCATTCTATTGGCCCGGAATGAATCGCGTACCTTCCGTCCGGCATACATTCTGAAAGAAAACAAAATTAAAATGAAGTTAACACAGAATTATGGAGATTATAAAAGAACATCTCTGCGCGTATGGCCCACTTGAGATAACAAATCAAAATTACCTGAAATTATATGAAGGCAATTTGTCGGCTTCACGCTATAATTGGCGGTATAACGACAAAGCGTGTTGACATTCTGTATTTGTGGTTGGACTGCCAGGTAAACAATTAGCCGTACTTTACGTTTAAATAATTGAGGAGTATAAATGAAGTTTCGAGGATTTATTCGCGGCGTATCTTTTCACTGCATTGGTTTTTTTGTGTGACGAAATCAGAGAAATAAAACACCGACATTATCAGCTGTTCAACTAACCTTGCCAGATAGTTTTCTTGGTCATCTCTTGGCAGAGTTGCCAATGTTAATGATTTATCTCCATTTCCACTATTTTATAAGTACTATTTGACACAATGATGTGACGGTAAAAACGCCAAAACTAACAACTTCTAAAAATACAAAGAATGATTTGTGCAAGAAAAGAAAGAAATATGTATATTTGCAATTGTTAAGCATTGTAAAATAAATTCTTTAAATGTTCTTTTTTAAAGCTAATTTAACCTAAGGTTTGCATAAATTTGTCTGGTATTTTATTGAAATAAAAATCATGCAGCACCCGATGTACTTTTTTAAGTAAATAAGAGAACTTCATTTACCCGCACAAAAACTAGCCAAATTAACCAGTTCTTGCTACTGGTCTATACAAAATGTTTATAAAGGTTTGTTGTAGCGGCAACTGTGTTCCGAGGATACAGCCCTTGGCCGAAGAATTGCTCTTCGGATCAATCATGTCCACAGAACCGGCTGTCGTGGGGTGTTTTTTCTTTCAAGCGTGTGGTGTTCAATCTGGGGGCTAATCACGGCATTCGACGACGAATGCAAATTCGAATAGAAAAATATTTCGATACGTTTAAATGTTTTGATCATGGCATTCGATCGTAATGTTTTATTGCATACTACTTTTTTTTGCAATGCTGCAAAACAAAGATTTTCAACTCAAAAGATGTGTCGTTGGCTGATTCGAGCACGACGTGGGACTGTTAAAAAATTAAATAGATAATAAGAAACATTTTACGCATTATTGCAATGCAAAAATGTAACGATTAATTATTTTATTGTAGTTAATTTATTATTTTATAACAATTCATGGTGTTTTTACGTAATTTTTGTCGAAACCACTACTGTGATAACACAAATTGAGTTTCCTAAAAGGCCGATGAAACATCTTTCTTTGTTGATTCTCTTTGCGGCAAGCATACGAGTATGATGACAAGCAGAGAAAAGCAGAAAAACAAAACAACAAGCGATTGTTGGTTTGGTGCAAGTGAATATTTTAATAAATCTGATAAAAATATAGAAAGTAATTAGTTATAAATGGATCCAATGCTATTTTTTTACTCATCATCGTCCGATTCGGAGGAGGATTGCAATGTAAACGTAATTAGAAGAAATATTCGAATTTGGTCTGGAAATCGTTTTTTCATTATCTTTGTCCCTAAAAATAATAAAAAAAGACGAATATTTTTACGTTATTTCACAAAATATAGAAAAATACCTACATTTCTTTTGTTTTACTCTGTTGTTTTGTTTGGCGTCATTAAAAATGGTAGTGTTTGGTTTTTTTCGAAGACGGTTGTGCTATCGAATTCAACTTCGGGTAATTGCAATTCGATAACGACTGCCGTGATCCAAATTAATTGCGTTTCGAAGTAAATTTGGTCGTTAACGAATGCGGTGATTAGCCCCCTGGTCACAATTTTTTCCGAGCTGGTGTTTTTGACAGCTGTCACTTGATTTATGCTCAGTTTGGTTTGCCATTTCATAATAATCATATAGACTTACTTTCGAACAACGTTTGCAAATCTTGGTTAATGGGCCCAAAACGAGATGGCCAACGATCTTGATTTTTACAAGAAAACTTTGTTCATTGATGAAGCTCACTTTTGGTTAAATGAGTGTGGGAAAAACTACAAGCCATTGTCGAGACGCCGTTCCATCCTCAAAAAGTCACTGTTTTGTGTGCTCTATGGGCAGAGGGAATTTTTGATCCATATTTCTTCAAAAATTAAGCCGACCATAATGTAAGTCACTGGGAACGGCTATAAAGCCATGATTAATTATTTTTTCGTACCTAAATTGGAGAATATTGATGTGGACGACCTTTAGTTCCAACAAGACGCCGCTTCATGCCATACAGCCAACGAAACAATCAATTTATTGAAGGAAACTTTCGGTGAGAGAATTACCTGTGTTCGTGGGCCTCCAAGATTTAACAACGCTGGGCTATTTTTAGTGGGGCTATGTGAAGTCGATTGTCTACGCAGATAAGCCCGACAAGATTGACGCATTGTAAGAGAACATCTGGCGCTATATTGCTGACATACGGCCCCAAATTATCCAAAATGTGGTCGAAAATTGCACCTTTCGGCTGGAATTTATTCGAGCCAGACGCGGCGCGGCTACACTTGGCCGATATCATTTTTAAAACATAATGGTAAACCCTTATCTAAATTGTTAATAAATCTAAAAGTTAAATTCTTGGTCAAAACATTAAATTATGTGTTTTATTTCTTCTTGAAAACCACAAGCTGAAAAAACATCCTTTATTAGAATTGAAATTTCGATTCTGCTTGTAAGAGATTGTACTTGTATGGGACGATTTTAAGGCGAGTTATGTTTTTAAGTAAAAAAGAAAAAAATATACGCTTTTGACAATTTTTTTTGTGGTTTTAGGTTGGCAGACAATCACTTTCAATGGTTTTTGTTGGCAGCCCTGCCTAATACCAACAAATGCATGTACTTAAATTCAGCACAGATAAAAGTATACAACACATTTTATAAGCGGCAGCTTGGTTAACCAAAAATCCATTGTCGGCGGCTCGTAGCCGTTTTTAGCCTATTCCACCTCAAACTCTGATGTAGTGTCTTTAGACAGATCAAAATAAACGCGATGTTTTGTCCTCAAGTTTTGGCAACCATAATGACGAGCCTTAAAACTCTAAAGTTGGCCACACTGAAGTAAATACATATGTTATAAAGACAGAGTCGTATAAATGCTTGACGAACAGATAAAATAACATTTGCTTGAATGTCGAGGTTGTTGGCGCCACTAAATATTGCAAGTGTACTTTAATCTATTACAATTACCGTTGTTTAATTGTTATAATTGTTACCATCATTCAAGCTGTCAAAACGTTCTTTTGTTATACCGCAAGAATGTGTGAATATGTAGTCCTCCGCTGCTACTCCACTAATTCAATTGAAGAAACTGTCACAAGAAATAACCATACTTGAAAAATTGATTTTTTTCGTCCGTTCGTGACGAGTCATACGAAGAAAAGTGTGAAATTGTGTGTAAAGGATAAAGTGCAATCGCAAATAAACGAATAATGCAGAGTGTGGTGCAGAGTAGGATTTTTTAACAAACATGAATACCACGGATTGTGAGAAAATTGAATGTAAATTCGGAAAAGAATTCCAATTTGAGGCGAAATTCGATGAAGGTTTTGAGGAACAAAAAGAGGATGTGCTAGTACGCGAGGGGGAAGGTGGTGTAAATAAGGTTGTAGACGACGACAAAGACACATTCATGAGTATTCACAAGCACCGAGACCAAGAAGACCCTGAAGCGAAACGTCAGATATTGGAGGACTTAAATGCGGGGGAAGGTAACAGCTGTGACGAAAATTTCAAGGAAAATGACGACGAATTCGCAAATTTTTCTCAAATGGTCACTGCGACAGCACCCACAACCATATCCACTCACACGGTGGTTCTCACACCGCCGCCAGCGCATGAAACCATAACAGCACCACCTGTAGACTCCACATTAGAATTTACTCCAGGTGATTTCGATGACTCCATACAGCCTCTAAGTGAACGCTGGTCGCCATTGGGTGCCAACTACGATGATGCGGTTACTCCCTCCTCAGAGCTGCTAAGTCCGGAATCCGAATTGGAACTCCTGAGTCAGTCGGACGTCAGCCAGGATAAGCATGATTTTTCTCAGAACGCCGACGAAGTAGAAATTGCTCGTTTAAAGTCTCTGGAGGATGAACAGGAAATGCTCACCTCCTCCTTGATGGCTCTCACATCGCACTTTGCCCATGTTCAACTAAGAGTGAGACAAATTGTCGAAGCTCCGCCACACGAGAGAGATCAGCTCTTAAAAGATCTTGAAGAATTTGCATTCCAGGGTATACCGGAACCCCCCTCCTCATCGTTGTTAAATAGCTGTGGTTCTTCTCTAGAAAATCCTGCGGATGGCGAATCCGTAGGACCTCACATGGACAAAAGGCAGTTTGAGTTAATCGACCACTTGAAAGCACAATTAACCGAATTGGAGAAAATAGCCTACGAATCGGGTGCTCCTGTTATGCCTCAACACATGCTTTTGGAAAAGCAAAAAATCATCATTGATGAACTGAAGAGTAAACTGAATTTCAAAGTTGACGAACAGAAGCTACCCGAACTCTCGGCCGAAGAACTCAAGTCACAAGTGGACAATGCCATTGGGGAGTTTGTGGGTCCCCTCAAGATGAAGGAGCAACTGGTGGCCCAATTGAAAACTCAAATCACCGATCTGGAACGTTTCATCGCCTTCCTGCAGTGTGATACGGACGAAAGTAAGCTGAAAACCCTCACGGGTGGCGAGAAACTTTCCGAGGCTTATAATAGTTATGCTGCCAAAAAGAAAAAGGAGACGCTGAAAAGCATCGATGCACCGGCAGTAGTGAATGGTGATCTTAAGATTGAGGGTAAACCAAAAATATCCACAGACATAGAACTAAATAAGAACATTTCAAATTCGTCGTTAGATCCTGCGGGGCCACGTGAAAGTCTTCACCACAAAGCGCACAGTCTGATGGATAAGGCTTCGGTGCTGATGCAAATGTTTGCCACAACGCATTTCGGCGCCAAACCGGAAGAGTTCCAAAAGAATACGCTAAAGAAAACGAATAAAGGAAATCATTGGGGGTAAGTTGGATATAGTAAATACAAATTTACAATGTATGTTATTGTGTGGTCGTATTTGCGTATTCTTGTACTCTAAACCACACTGTGGTACCCGGTATTATAACTTTGAGCTGATATTAGTAACATCTAACCAGGAGCAGGTAAACTGAAGGTGTTATTTCTTTCCGAATTCTTATCTTAAATCGATTTTTAGACCTACGATGTTAGTCAAATCTGTTTTTTAAGATAAGGCTAAATTATGCCCCTCTAAATAGCACTTACATTTGTAAGTTGCATGTTTTAGATTCGCATTGTGATAGTGATTTATTTTGGACCTGTGCCGAAGAGACAGCTATGGGTACACAATTAGAGTGTCCACAACCGAAAACCGACATTCCGGGTTTTATGTCCAAACCCACCAGTCGGTTTCGGATTACTCGGTTTTTTGCTTTTGAGAACCTTTTAACATTCGGTAGTCTTAAAACCACTAAAATACATATTAAATAAATATATGTTAAATATATAGGGTGATCCATCTAGAGGTATTTTTTCAGAACAAAAAAAAATAAAATTCAAATCAAGTGTGGATTTAAAAGGACATTTTATGGCATTTATATTTTGAATATAATTTCCTTCAAATGTTGGCCACAACTACGCCTCAGGGTTTCCATTCTAAGGGTCCAATTTGGATGACTCGTTCGAGCATTTCGACCGGTATGGCTTTAATGACACGCGTAATGTTGGCTTGCAAAACCTGAATCGTACCTGGTTTGTCAGCATAGACTTTGGACTTTACGATCTAGACTCCTAACTCACCTGTCCAAAACGTGAAATTAGCTGCTTTTCGAAAGACCTCTCAATAGATCCATTGTTTGAGCAGCTGTATGGCAAGTGGCACCGACCTGTTAAAACCAAGCGTCGTCAAGATTACGGGCTTCAATTTCAGGTAGCATAAAGACCGATATCATGGCGCGATAGCAAGCACCATTCACGGTTACGTTCCGGCCATCATCATTTTTGGATAAATATGCACCGATGATTCCACCAGCTTATAAATCGCACCAAACCGTGGTGTTCTCTGGGTATAATGGCACCTCTTGAACCTTTTCTTGTTGCTCTTCAGCCCAAATGCGGCAATTTTGTTTATTGACTTGAGCCAGAAATAGGCCTCATCACCGAACAAAATTTCTGTCGAAAACAGCGGATTTTTCCTTTCTCACAGAACGCCCATTTCCATAATAAAGTTGCCAACATTTGAAGGAAATTTAATTCAAAAATAAATGCCATAAATTGTTTCGTCGAAAACAGCGGATCTTCATTTTCTTACCGAATGTTCATTTCCATAATACAGTTGCCAACGTTTGAAGGAAATTAAAATCAAAAATAATTGCCATTAAATGTCCTTCCAAATTACCAATAAAGATTCTACACTTGACTTGAATTTTTATTTTTTTTTTGTTCTGAATCACCCATTATGTTAAAAAATAAAGTTATTTATATTGCATTGTCGGCATGAAAAAGCCCATAACTTTTTTGTGGAGATTCGACGTTTATTTCAATGGCTTTTAGACTGTCGGAAGTTGAATAATACGCTTCAGTATGCCTGAGCCTTAAAAGCAAAGAAAATTCATAATATCCAAGTACGAAATACGAAAATATGAAAAATATTCAAGCAAGAACCAACTTTAAGTGTACCGCTCGACTCAGAATCACCAGTTGATCCGGTTTTATGATATCTCTCTGCTGTCTTTCTAAAGCTTGTTTTCAAACCACAGTTGGCAATTGTTGTTCGATCTTTATGAAATTTGCAAATGTAAGTTTTTTAAACAAATGCTGTTCGACTTTTATGAAAATCGGTTATACATTTATGTAAAGCTAATACACATATGTTCAACTGATTTAATGTCTTTAGCTCTAGAAGCCACATCGATCGATTAGTAATCAGCTCTGATAAAAATAAGTCATTTCCGGTCACATGTTGAAATTGCCCCACTGCAAAGATCTCTCCTAACATATAACCACTCTATAATTAAAAATGATTTCGGGCAAGTGACCGCCACGGCTGGTTTGAATAAATTCCAGCCGTGAGGCCCAATTATCGACCACTTTTTGCAGCATTTGGGGCCGTATGTCAACAATTACGCGCTGAATATTCTCTTCTAAGGCGTAAATCGTGTCGGGCTTATCTGCGTAGACAAGCGGCTTCCCATTACCTCACAAAAAATAGTCCGTGGTTGTTAAATCGCACGATGGAGGCCACGTCACTGGCAAACGATGCTGATAATGCGCTCACCACAAGTTTCCTTCAATAATTAGATTGTTTCGTTGGCTGTATGGCATGTAGCGCCGTCTTGTTGGAACCAAAGGTCGTCCACATCAACATTCTCCAATTCAGGCACGAAAAAGTCATTACCTTTGGCTCTATAGCGTTCCCCATTGACTGTAACATTATGGCCAGCATAAATTTTAAAGAAATATGGACCCATGATTTCCTCTGCCCATAGAGCACACCAAATAGTGACTTTTCGAGGATGTAACGGCGTCTTAACAACTGTTTTTGGATTTTCGTTACTCCAAATGCGACATTTTTGGTTATTAAAGTACCCATTCAACCT